>JAZGVS010001044.1:0-10979 GCA_037356235.1 Bacterosira constricta
AGGAAATGCCTCGCAAACCCAAACGCAAGCATTATCCCAAACCATCCTGGGACGATCAATATCAAGCAATCCTCCGCTTTAAGGAAAAATGTGAGGGATTGTTCCTTCCCACCTCGGGTCATTTGCATGAGTGGCTCGAGAAACAAAAGAATGAAGCAGAAAGTTTGTCCAAAGGGCGCGTTCAAAAGATTCTTGAGTTGGGGATAGAGCTTCCACAAAGCAAGCTTTGTGAACAGTTGGGTGATGGATCGTTTAAGGAGTGGTATGAGGAGAGCATTGGTGAAAAAAATGCGGGCGAGGAAAAAAACACTGAAGAAGATGGTGCTGAGAAACAGAAGACAAAGAAACAAAAAGAGAATCAGAAGACAAATCCAAGTACGAGTCCGCTAGGCAAAGTGGGAAATGCAACACATTATTGGAAAAGTGTAGAGGCGGCAAAAATATTCGGTTACCGTAAAGGCGATGACGTGTTGCAAGGTATCCAAGAGCGAGTTGAGAAGCTCAAGACGGCCAATCAGTCAATTGATGGCTGGAAAGCTGTTGTCTTGAATGATGGGAAGGAATTAGAATATAAGGAGCGTGATATCATTCTTGTGAAACACAAGTCACTATACTTAGCGAAGGCTTACATGTTGGCAATGGAGAAGATGAACAAGAAGACTTGGGGGGAATGTTGTGTTGACGCTGCGGCACAACTTGCAGGTTTGGGCCTCGTGAAATGTTCAGGTGGTACTATCCAAACATGGCAGAGTGCATTTCGTGCTGGGAATGTCATCCCCCACCCTGGTAGAATATTAAAAGAAAGGAGGATAAGTTTAACGGGTAATCCATTTTTCGATTTCTTCCCAAGGGCATTGGAACTATTCCTCGAAATTGCGAATGAAAACATTGATCAAATGTCGGCGCGGTTCATGCAGGAGGAGGTGGTAACAAATATCATACCAGTGATTGAAAAGGAGTCACAAGAAGATGGATGCTTCGATGATGGCTCACCCGGGCAGAAAGTGTTAGTCAGACTCCTTGCTAACCCACCCAGTATTTCTACCGTTGGTCTATGGATAAAAAAGCAAGCTATCCAGTACGATAAGATGAACACAAGAAGAGGAAAAGCCGTTAGCCAGTCTATGAAGAATGCATGGGCTACGGGCAAGTATTCAAAACGACGACCAAAAGGGCAAGGTCTGAAAAGGAAGAAGGCTTCTGTTGACGATGACAACGATGAAGAGGAAATATACGAGGAAGAGGAAATGGAAGAAGAAGAGGAAATGGACGAAGAAGTCTGAGTGAGTAGCAAAGAGAAAAGCTGCATTTGGAAGATCTCTCGGCCGTGGCCAGTATTTGGTTCTCGAAAATTTCATCTAGGGACGACAATCTACCCAGATCGTAAAGCCAATGATAATAACTTCTGCTTTGTTCTTTATAAAAATGGGCAATGTAAATTGATCTATTTGGACATGACACTTTATTTTGCATAATATAAGGCTATACCTAAGCATTGCATCTAATGAAAAATGCACATCATTGTCTGGTTTTCTTCCTTAGACTTGACCAGCTGACGTTGTCCAGAGATACATGATCTACTTAGAACAACTGCAGTCAGAAGATGTGAGCTCATTTACTTTGTAAAAAAATGATAGCTAAACTCTGGCTACCTTCTCTATTATGATAAATTATTGATTGCGTGTTCTGGTATCATCTTTTCACTCTTTTTACAAGAATAAATCAATATCTTCGCAATGATAGTATACTGTCCAGTCTGCCAACACTCACATAGATAAACGTTTCATCTCCGATGTTGATGCCATTCTCCTATTGGACAATGATGAAACACGAAAGCGCGTTGCATTTGATTGTGAAGGAGTAAATTTGAGCAGGATTGGCTCTCTTGAACTTGTGTCCATCTGCTTTCGTACCATGGATGTCTACCTTATTGATTTTGGTGACAAACATTGCTTGAGGACTATCAATTCCATGAAAGATCTTTTTGAGAGCAGCGTTGTAAAAATTATCCATGATTGTCGCAAGGTCGGAAATGTGCATGATACAAGTGCTGCTTCCACAACGTCATGACACACACAGAACAAAAGAACCTAAATAATGGTGTTATTTTGTTCAATGGAATCAGTCTTAACTCAGTTCGTGACAACTCAGTGTACAACCACAACCCAAGACTCTGGTCGTAACGCCAACTGACGCAGAAAATGATTGACTGGGCTTCTTTTGATGTAGACAAGCTATTCAATTTAGCTGATGAGCAATGAAGTCATATTGTATCTCCAGTTTTGCCAAGACTAAATC
This sequence comes from Bacterosira constricta, assembly GCA_037356235.1. Classification (NCBI taxonomy): domain Eukaryota; phylum Bacillariophyta; class Thalassiosirophyceae; order Thalassiosirales; family Thalassiosiraceae; genus Bacterosira; species Bacterosira constricta. The sequence goes on from JAZGVS010001044.1 coordinate 2,299, forward strand.
ACTTTCCAAAACAACCCAGTACACTCATACTATTGTATTCGCCGTAACAACATATACGATTTCCTATAATCAACCCAGTACACTCGTAATATTGTATTCGACGTACAAACGTATGCAATGTCCTATTCGTCAGTCACGTAATTAATCCACTAAGAGTTCCTGGAATGATTTCTATCACAACGAGGCATCGTTGAGTCTTGTAATATGTGAGAGAATCTATACTGGTTATGTTTGCCTGTGGCAGAGTTTGCTGGTGTTTCCGTCTGCATGGAGTGGTAATTTAGGTTAAAATCTAATCATTAGTCATGTTCCACTTTACTATTTCATACATGTGATATTACCTCGTACCTCTAATTAGTTTTGGTACACCGTATCATTAAGAATAGTGTAAGTGGCAAACAAGAAGTTTTGACGTTAGAAGATTTTGAGTAGTGATCTTTGGTATTTGGGTGGATTTTAGAAAATCCGGTTGAAGCGAGAGTGGCATCATGTTGCCATAGGTTGCCATGATGTCTCAATCTTATCAAGGTGTCTTGGCAGATGATTTATCCGCCGAAACCGTAGAGGGTCTTTCCCTGACGCTTGAGCGCATAGACGACATCCATAGCAGTGACAGTCTTACGACGAGCGTGCTCAGTGTAGGTGACAGAGTCACGGATGACATTCTCAAGGAAGACCTTGAGCACTCCACGGGTCTCCTCATAGATGAGTCCAGAGATACGCTTGACACCACCACGACGGGCGAGACGACGGATGGCGGGCTTGGTGATGCCCTGGATGTTGTCGCGAAGGACCTTCCTGTGACGCTTGGCGCCTCCCTTTCCTAGACCTTTGCCTCCTTTTCCGCGACCAGACATGATGGATTGTTTTGTTAGTGGTTGATGTTGTGATGACGATGAGTATCGTTTTATGATTTGAAGCCCTCGGTCTTCGTTGCTCGCCTCTCGCATTATTTTGCTTGCATGTTATTTCCGCGCCATTTCACGAGGAAGCCTTCACGTAGAAATGTACGCACATTCATACCATGCGTAGACATGCCGTAGATACTTTGGTATTGATAAGTATCAATAATATAGAGATAGCGTAAACGTTACATAAATATTCATATCTTCCAAATGGGATCATGAATACTCGATCAGTAAGGGATAAAAATCATATTCGATATATTTACTTAGTAATAATAATTTAATCTATTTATTACGTAACTCTGATAGACGGCGCGCTGCCTGTCCGTACCCTCCTCATCCGTCGTTTTCCCTATTTTTCGCCTCCGTTCTTCTCGGCTGGATCAGGGATCAGGGGCTGGATCGATCTATCTCTCACGATCCTCACAAAATTCGTCCACACACAGAATCATCAACAGCATCCACCAAAATGGCCCGTACCAAGCAAACCGCACGTAAGTCCACCGGAGGCAAAGCCCCCCGCAAGCAGCTCGCCACCAAGGCCGCTCGCAAGTCTGCCCCCGCCACTGGAGGCGTCAAGAAGCCCCACCGTTACAGGCCCGGAACCGTCGCCCTCCGCGAAATCCGTCGGTACCAGAAGTCGACGGACTTGCTCATCCGCAAGCTTCCTTTCCAGCGTCTCGTGCGTGAGATTGCCCAGGACTTCAAGAGCGACCTTCGCTTCCAAGGATCTGCAGTCCTTGCCCTTCAAGAGGCTGCTGAGGCCTACCTTGTTGGTCTTTTCGAGGACACAAACTTGTGTGCCATCCACGCCAAGCGTGTGACCATTATGCCTAAAGACATTCAGCTTGCCCGCCGCATCCGCGGAGAGCGCTCTTAATTTCCTTATTGGGCGTTAAATGACTGTGTTCTTCTGAGCTACAACCGGATTTTCTAAAATCCACCCATCAATCAAAGAAGTATATGATATTCTCATCGCACATTATTTCATTTGGATGCTGTTTCTACTTTTATCCCTCGATTTGTCCTCAGGGCGCTACAAATACTTGCAGAGACCACAGTTAACTTATATCTGGAAGTGCTTTTAGCCATGTTTGCTATCCTCTGACAGTATATTGGTTCTGAGGTCAATTCATCCAGTTGTCAGTTTCATTCTGATATCTAGAATCCCTTCCTTCCCAGTGAGCAAGTATCTTAAGAGAGACTAAGTTGGTGAAGTTCACTGTATTTGTTTCACCCTGACGTAGCCAAATCATAGTTATTACCTTTGGCACATTTTAGTGCTCGACTGACTTGTTGCTAAGAAAATTTCGATACTGTCTACCCCCACGATTTTCCCTAATGCAATTTTCGACATAGATTGCTGGTTTCAATAAAATAGTCACTCATGATGGAAAAGCCTGGTTTCTCTGGTATCTACTAGGAATCGTGCTTTTGCACAACTCCTTATTTAGAGAGATACAACAACACTTGGAACCATGAAAACTCCACTGTCTCATGGACTCATATTTTATGATAATATTTTATTCAATTATCACCACATCATCTATCCTTGCCGATACCCCAAAACTTGCAACCAATCTCAGATGTGCACTATCTCATTACCTTCTGCGTTATCGTCTCATATGGTACCAAAATAGCGCAGTCATGATCCAGATGTTATGTGATGAATTTCAATGTGCTAAGATATTCATAAGATAAAGACATGTTCCTTGTGTGCTCATGCTCATCCCTCTCTTGGATGAGACAGCAGAGAGAGATCATGATTTTCATGGAGTGTTACGGTACTCTTAAATTCAATCAGCACCACCATCATATCTTATAAGATATTATGTACCAAGAGAGTGATAAGATGATGAGTTCTTACAATATTGGCATGTTTGATATTTCAACCATGCAAATTCGAAAAGATTGGTCGTCTTTGAAGACCCTCTGTATTGGAATAATGGCAAGAAATAGAGATAGATACCAATGCCAGGCCAACTGAGGCAGATCCACCACCTTGAGTAGTCCGTTGTGGTGATATGATCAACACAGGTGAATGCACACCTCATCTGGGCTGGCACGGTCCAAATCCATAGTGAGTTTACATAGGGACCATGTCTCAAAAGCTTGTTGTAGTGGAATCCTGGTGCATCTCACATCAATCCAAACCAGTCTTTAATGTTTATGTTGAGCACCAGTCAATACATTCATATCTCCTGAGCCATTCAACAAGGTGCCAGGTGTCAGATCCAACAAGCCTGTGAAAGTGCATCATGGCATGGATATCACATTCATCTACAACCTGGACCTGCCCCCCCCCCCTAACTATTCAGCAATTGTGGAATGTTTTGTAAAAGTTAGTCATCAGTTAGGAATAACACCTTTGAGTAGTATGTGGTGTGCCATGTCCAACACCTGATCCAGTCCATATCATTGGTGTGTACTTTCTTGACAATGCCTGGATTGATATCTTGACACAGAAGTCCCATCCATTCACAACCTGGAATATCTCAGCTATTCAGCAAATAGGAAGCTTCCGTTAGTCACACCTTGATCCATGCCCAGTACAGGCTCATGGTATACTCACACCTAATGACCCAATCAATACACTAGGTGGGTGTATATACCAGATCAAAGAAGCCTGGATTGGCATCCTTACACGAATACCTCGTCCCATCCACACCAAAAGCTAGCCCAAGGTAGCCACATCTTGAGTATCTAGTCTGTTATGTGGTGTATCGTTATCATGTCAAATGTCATTACATAAGTCCTGAGTAATTCCATAATCTTAGTAGAATGCATAGCGGTCAGGTCCAACATGCCTGATATATGACTCTGGGACCCTCATGCTAGAGTTTTTGAGCTTGTAAAATCTAATTCCCAGTTACAATTAGCCGCACCTGAGTCTACGCGGTTCAATGTCAAGCACATATTATGCTTACATGTAAAGTCACAACCCTAGATTTTTATGAACCAAGGGGCCTAGTGAAAATCACAGATTGATTCAGCAGTACCTTAACTCGACACTGTCCTACACAATTGTTGAGAAAGAACATTGCAGACAAAGTAAAACTGGGAATCTCTAGGTGGTGATACATGACTGACACTAAACAGATTCTATAACAATATGATCGTCACAACTCGATGGCGAAAAATACACAATGTGTAACTCCATCCAGATGCAACTATATGAAAACACACAGTACATATAATATGTTCCACCAGCCCAAACACGTCTATTCCTGAAGCCTCATCTCTTCAAGCTGCTGATAAACACCTCCCAATGTACTGTCAGGCTGTGCATTACCCGCAAGGCCAGCAGCAAAACTAGCACGAAGCTGTCGTTCCATGATCGCCATGAGCCGTTCCTTATTCTTCTTCATATAATCTTTGAATAATGCTGTTTGGGCAGGAGTTAATATTTCTAAAAGGAGCATTTCGTTGCGTGTTGATGCTAATTGCGTATGACATAGCATAGCATTTTGGAGGTGATGCGTGGCATCGGTGACTGTTTTCATCTTTTGTAATTTGGCTTGGAGGTCGGGGGTGCTCTTGGCCCTGTGGTTTAGTGATGGCAAGTAAAAATAAACACGTCAGTCCGCTGATCTCACATTCTTTACATGGGACAGCTCCATACTGATCTTAACACTGTCATGAACTTACTGGACATGAGCCTGGTTAATAATCCGGTCTTCTTGATCCATTGTCATGGTTACCTCATGACAATAAAGTGGCCACGTCTTCACCTCATCATTGGCGTCACAAGTAACATTACCCTTCCCCTCCATCTGTTGCTCATAGAAAATCTCTTCGCCAATCTGCTTCGAATTGGCACGGGAGGTCGCCGTTTTACTTGCACTACCATCGCCGACACTTCCATTATCGCCAGCAACAGCATCAGTTCCTTGCTTAATATGTTGCTGACGAACAGCCTCTGTGAAAAAGCTAGACGATTGCATCATCATCCAAACTGAGTAATGATTGCGCGATGAAAGGAAAGCCTGCCGTAACATGTTGTATTGGTGAGCGATCACTGCACGCCGGATTTGACAGTTGGCACTCGTCTTTTGAACCGCCAGTGCCAGTTCCCTTCGACATCTCTCACTATTCACACATGGCTCATCCGAAGAATCAGAACTCAGTTTCTTCCTCTCCTCTTCGTACCCCACGAGCCACTTATCCAGCATACCCGCCCGCTGTCGGACCAACCCACCCTCCATACTACGAACCTTATTCCTCACCTCCAACTCCAACTGCGTCTGAAGTTTCTGCACCTTGTCCCCCAAATTAGTCAAGTGATCCTTCTTCCTCCTTCGACTCTGCCGCGCCGATTCTCGATTCCGCGCCAGACGCTGCTTTCGCTTCTCGGCGAGCACCTTTGGATCGAGCTCTGTTTCTTCTGGTTTGGATACTTCATTGATGGCTTTTGTAAAGTATCGAAGACCGGCGGTAGGTACCACGCTTGGGTCAATTTGATAGTATACTGACCCGTTCGCGTTGGAGACGGCGGTGATGGGTATGGTTTGACCGTTGAGCCCTATTTGGATTTGATGCTGGGGTTGTGCTGGGTGCTGAGGTTGTTGTTGCTGTAATTGAGGCTGAGCGAGGACAGCATTTGTGACTGAATTGGGGTCGGGAAAACCCATGTGATCCATAGGACGTGTATGTTGGGTGGTCAAGTTACTATGGATTGTTGACCCTACTGTGGGATTCATCTGCGGGAGAAAATTGGGCTGTTTATTCTCCTGCGAGGCAATGTTGTTCGTTGGTTGTTGGCTTGGTCTATTCGATGGAACTACCGGAGGCTGCTGAGGCATCGACTGCTGCAAAGTATTCGGCTGTTGGTGCATGGGCATCTGTGATTGCTGAGTGTACATGGTATGCTGAGGCTGATGCATAGCCTGATGCATATTATTGTGAGGGTGCTGCATCATACCAGGATTGTTTCCATTCGGGAATCGCGGGGGAGGGGGCAACATCATCATCTCCTGTCCACTGGGCGAAATACCCATCATGTGCAAGGGCGTGATGGGCGATGTATTATTGAGCTGATGCTTATGATGGACACTCGTCATTTGATCACAACTTTGAAGTTTTTGTTGCATGTACATTACTTGGTTTGGGCCTCCCAATGCCAGGGCGGCCGCCATGGAAGCTAGTGACGAGGAAGAAGACCCAGAACTTGTTGTACTTGTTCGAGATGGGACTTTGTGCATGGAACCCGCAGAACTGGTTCGATTCTTTAATGAGTTGGATGAATGTCGTTGTTGTTGCGAGGCGTGGACGAAGGAATTGTATCCGACAGAATTATGACCCGCCATGGCGCCCATTGCCATTGTTGATGGGACAGTTCCCTGTGAATTATTCGCCGGAAGATAATGCCCATCGTTAAAATTTACCGGTTCCGTATGCGCGGGAGGCAATCCTGCGTGGACAAAACTCTCCAATGAGGAGGCATGTGCCACTCCGCCCCCATAGATATTTGCACTGCTGTTTGGCTGGGATGTGGCTCGAATCGAGGTTGGTTCGACGTTGATGGGATCGTCATGAGGATTTTTCTCAATGTCAATACCCTCGGGGCTGTTGTCATTCGTGCCTTCGTTGGCTCCGAGAAAATAAGAGAGGAGATGGTCTGCGATACAAAAGTAAACGAGCACGAGATGTGAGTAAGAATCGTATGCCCCCCCCCCCCCGACGTTCGAATTTGTGTAATGCCTCTCCAGAGAAAGAATATCACAAAAAATATCTCGCAACATACCTTCCTCTACATTCCAATGGATAGAATTAACAGCAGCCGTCGCCGGCTGCGACGATGACGGCTTATTGTTCCTGCTCATCATGTCTCGCTTGTTAACGTTAAACTCGCTCAGATCAAAATAACTTGAGGTTTTGCTCTCATCCGTGTCATTGTCACGACAGGATCTCATAATGTTGCCTTTGCGGGGGTCTCCTCTCCTCCTTCGTACCTCCTTTGCTATCTATTGGCTGGAAATGGCTGTATCTATCTTGATCTATTGACGTGGCATTCGGAGTTGTGCTTTCTTGAAATGTCCTCCTTGAATTGACGGTTGCGGCGGCCCCCATCTTGGTGTGACTTTGGGAACAGCCAGCGAAAAAACATCTGTTTCTTTTTCAGGTTCTTTTTTCGTTCTTTTCTACGCCGCATTGGTTTCTGGTTGTTTTGGCGGGAGTGCCCCCGCCCGAGCAGCGAGCAGATACATTACGCTTGAAAATGTAGCAAAAAATATGAAAGGGGCAGAAGTGCCCCTGGGCAGAAGCACGACCCCCAGTATGTACTAGATATTGCAGGGTAGGGCAGGCTGTCGTGCTGCCCTCATGGCCGGCAGGCGTGCCTGGCTCGCGTTCCGCGAACCTTTGCACACTACAAAGGGCAGGCACCTGGGGGACGACCAACCAGCGACCAACCCACCCTACAAGTCCCTAAAGTAGGCCTAATTGGGTAGAAATGGCGGGATCATAGTCACTAGTAAAATAACTAGAGAAAACACAGTACCAAATGGTACCAAACCACCAAACCATGAGAACTCAACGCATTTGATGATGATATCTGGTGCGACTAATGTTATAGTATAAAGATAGTCTCTAATATAACAATTTATCACACTGTGTCACTTTGGTGACCACTCCTTTGCTTGGTAGATCATCGCCAGCATTGGGCGCAAGACACATTGAGAGAGTAGCACCATTCGAGTTCCCGATGAGATAAATGTTACCATTTGCGCCAAGGTTGCGCAATTCTGTAACAATACTGGCAATGAAGGCTACCTCAGACTTCCTCGTCGAGATCAGACGTGCAGCCATAATCATCTCAGCTGCAATAGTTTGAATCCTTAAGGCCGGCAGCAGACTCCAGTGAATGGATGCCACGCAGAATAATATTTATCTAAGAATCGCCTGCAATATCACATCCACCATCTCCACTGTCTCCTGCAATGTCGTATCCGCCACCTCCTCCGTAACCTCCAATATCACCTGCAATATCATACCCAGCACCTCCGCTATCGCCAACAATGCCATCATCTCGGCGTCGCGAATAGCAAAATATACAGCAGCAAATGAGTAGGATGACAATCAATGGTGCCATGGGAGATGTTTGATGGTATTCACTGTGAGGTGCATAATTGTTGCTGGAATTCGTAGTTGGAGAGGGAGCAGTAGCAACGTGGCACATGCATTGCGTCGGCGAGATCTTGCAAGTAGACTGCATCGGACAGCAGCATCGTTTATTCTCAGATATGGCCATGTCGTAATATGATCCGCAGTATTGGCGAGGTCCGTTGTGAAATGCAGCGCTGCATTGGTCGGTTGTGGCGCATACTTGGCAGCCGGATGGTTGATGCGCCATGGTCTGGCGGAGTAGAACTAGAAGAAATAACAGAATGGTTGACATCACTCCGGTTGCAAGCAGAGAGCAGTAGAGAACACAAATGAGGATGCAGATTCAGTTGTGGAGATATGCAATACAGATATTATGAAGCAGATGAAGCACAAGGCGGAGGTCGATGTCGGCGGAGGTCGGAGTGGTGCGGGTCCGGTGGACGGAGGATGGAGGTCTAGAGAGAGGTGTATTTGTTGTCCGACACGTGACGAACATGGGGCGTTGCGAAAGTTGGGGGGGGTATCGTATTAATTGGAAGTTGGATCTGCTGGTTGGGTGAGGTCAGGCTGTCGTGCTGCCCTCATGGCCGGCTGGCGTGCATGGCACACCGTCTTCCTCAATACCGTCTTCGTTGGGGAGTGTTGTTGGCGGTTGTGGAAGTGGAGGGGACG
>JAZGVS010001045.1:0-10950 GCA_037356235.1 Bacterosira constricta
TGTCCTTGGTCAGATGTAGATCATGGTCTACGTAAGCGTAGGCCTAGATCATCAATTTCTACGAAACCTCGGTCGTTCAATCAATTCAAATCAATTCAATCTAATTCGGCCAAAGGCTGCCATGAAACTTGTCCAGCAATCACACAACTTATGGCCTCGACAGCGCTTCTTGCTTAGGAGACTTCAGAGCAGTTTGCATTACATCAACCATATGAACACCGAAATCAACCTCTCGCGCAACTTCGATCGTGCAAGTTGTGATCCAAACGTCTACTGCTCATTTGGCGAAAGAATATCACTCGCTCCCAGTCTGAGATGGTTATCACAATTGGTAGGACAATAATTCTTCACGCTAGGCTGACATTTAGGGTAGGACAACTTCTAAATATTTACTATCAATTACTATCGGAATACGTGTAAAAGGAGTAAAACTATGTAGGACAACTATCATCCTAAGCTGGGCGGTACAATATTGGGGGTAGGACGTAGATAGGACAATCCGAGTAGGGTATGTAGGAAACTCGCGGTCCTTCACTGTAATTGGGATTCTTTGACAGTTGGCAGCGAAGTCAGCTCACGTCTCCGTTTCAAGTCACGCCCAGATCACGCCCAGATCACGCCACGCATGCGTTGCGCCAGAGCCAGAGCGCCACAAACACAAACCACCACAAACACTTCTTCTTCGTCTTGTCACTTGCAATACAAAGCAAACAACACCTTTCAACTTTCAACCATGAGCGAAGTGTCTGTAGTGCTGGTCGGGTGTGGAGCTCCACTAAAATCGATGGGATGGTACCACGCAACGCAAATTCTGCATGAGGGTTGCGACATGTGAGTAGTATGTGGTGCCAACGACCGTCATTCGTCGTTGCATCTGCCACATGGAATGTTCACAAAGCTCTTGCTCTGCCCCTTTTTCTCTATCGAAAAGTGACGCCCGTTTGGATTTTATTGTCGAACCATGGTATATGAGCGACGCGGGTAAATCAAGTCCAGGAGGTGCCGAGTTTGACGAATTCAAGAAGGAACTCGAAGCTACCAAAGGAGTCAAGTTCTTTTCACGCGTAGAAGATGTTCCATCTGTTGAAAGTGGAGTGAAGAGGCTTGCGATAATTAGCGCTCGTGAGTATCGTATCTTTCATAATGTTCGCATGCCAAACTATCATACCGAAAGATACCAACACCAACCCTACAAAAAATATTCAATTAATTTTCCTAATAGGTACATCCGACAATCCCAGCCTTTTCGCCAGCTGCCTTGGCATTGGATGCAATGCTATCTTTTTGGAGAAACCTGGAGCCTCATCTGTATCTGAGCTTGAGTCTATGAGGGACGAGGCGAAGAAATTGGGAGTGTCTGTGTTCATGGGATTCAATAAGAATGTTAGCAAATTCGTTTCGAAAACCCGGGAGTATGCCAAGTCTCACCCTGGAAATAACGTGACGTTTCTTCACAACAATAATTACGAAGAGTCGGGTCTAAGTGAATGCTTTGAAAGAAATGCTGAAGGAATGCTGAAGAATATGGGTGAGAACTTTAACCATTTTTTTTCTCACCTATCAACACACCTTGTTCACTAACATACTTTCATCTGGATAGCTATTCATGAACTGGCCCTTGCTGTCACCTTTTATGGTGTTACCGTGGACAAAATTGCATCAGTGGAAGCAGACAAAGAGTTTTCACAGTGCAGCACATTGGACGGGCCCTCGGGAAAAGCATTCACAGATTTTAGCAAACTGAAGTTCACAATCAAGACAAAGGACAACAATGAGGTCTCGATTGCTGCCGATAGGTGTGGTGGTGACGATTCGGTTGGCATTGTTACTGATAGCGAAGGAAAAGAACTCGTACGATTCACCATGCCGGATGATGAAGATGCTGCAACTATCAAAAACGCGGAGGAAAGAATTGCGGGAGCCATGCCTTACTTCTACGTTCAGAGTCCGGACTACCAAACACTAAAGCAACGTGTTGCAAAAGCTATTGTTAACTCCGAACCTGCCGAAGGAGTCGCGACAATTGATGTGGCAGTTGAAACGCTCAAGGTTGCAGAATATCTTACTCCAATTCTTTTAGAGCAGCTCAAGTGATGTCGAGCTTGAAGAAATAATGCTACTAATTGCTTTCAGCTAATCACAGGACTATATATCAAATGAAAATAGTGTAAGTGTACATCATAGAAAGCGTGAGAGCAATGAGCATATAGTCACACGTTGTTTCATGCTTTACAAATTATTTCATGTTCTTCTTTTTTTCATGCTGTACGTGGGTGTCTTTGACTCATACTTATGCGATTCATCAAAGCATGATCTAAATCATAGACAATCATCCTAACCTAAAGTAGGCGTCTCCAGCTCTCACGGGTACTGCGTACCCAAACCATTAGGTATCACTACAATTCATTCTTTGGAATCAGCACAAGCATACACAATTTCGAAGGCGCGATATTGTCCTGTTGGCAAGTGCAATCCCTGGCGAAACATCTTCAATGTAGTACTGTGTGTGCAAGAGCAAGAAGCAAAAATCTAACATGTTTGTTTCATGCCTTTCCTCTTTTGGTGTTTGCACATCCACTGTGAGCCCAATCATGTTCATTTCATGCTCAAAACAAGTTTGCTACTGAGAAGAATATCTTAGATAATAGGGCTCGTTGCATTGCTTGTTTGAGCTCGGCAAATGAAAATAGCGTCTTTTTCTGAAGATGCATGAGTTTCTAACAATGCCGTTTAGGCAAGCAGATTTCTTTCAGGTACAAGAAGAAAGACCAGATCATGGACATTACACTTGGATAGGTATTACGTAATATAAGTGTTTCGGTTTGAAAGGATTAGCATAGCGCAGTTACACCATATTCAATTTTAATCAATATTTTATCCACCTCCAATTTTGACAAATTGCTTCTGCTTGATAAAATCTTCTTTCGTAGAAACAAGGGATGAAACATGCTACTGATAAAAATGTCTTATTAGATATTGGGGCTTATTGCAATGGTTTTGAGCTTGGCAAAAATACCTTTTTTGAAGTCTTCTCCTAGACTCAAAAGCAATCAAATGTTTGTCAAGTTTAAAAATCCTTGCTTACATTTGAACTTCAATTAACCATGAATTAATTAAATTTTCACAGAGAATAGAGAAGAAGGCAGTGATTCAAGAAACAGAGCTACAAGAGTATCACCATCATTATGCCCACAACTTTTCAGACCCATCGAAGTGGCGGGTATAAAGGGCCCAACGGGGCCAAGTGTGGAGTGATCATAGGTATTCTCCTTTTCACGAGCGGTTGCGTTTGGGCGGGTTTTAGCTACAAAAGGCAAACGACATGGGCATCAACAATTGGCGAAGTAATTGGGATTGAATACTGCAGCTCGGGCGGCTCGGGTAATGGGGACTCTCTAACTGAAAGGCCAATAATTTTGTACACAATCAATGAAAAAACGTATACTTTCACATCAGACACATGCACCTCTTCACCCCCCGAAGTAGGGGATGACATTGCAGTGTGGTACGATCCAAAAGACCGCGACAAGGCAATAGACGCCAGGTTTACAAGTGTTTGGCTGTTTCCTATCTTGTTAGGAGTGTTCGGACTGTGCTCCTTCGTATCATCCTGTTTGTACCTGTGCTCAATCAGAAAATGAAGAGAAGCTGGGCCAAGATGATAATTGGCTCAGGCTTTCAATACGGCAAATGATTGAAGTCTGAGAACTTGTGCAAAAATGATGGAGAGCTGGAATCTCACTGCCTTAATGGTCACTTCAAGTGCCTAAGAATAGCAGATCCGATAGAAACATCAAGAAAGGGTTTACACAACAATTGTGCAATCATGAGAGAATTTGTGCAAAGATGTAGACATAATTTTAGTCATTTATTTATATGCTTATGCAGATCCACCTCCGATTTTGACGAATCGCTTTTGGGCTGCTGCCTTCTTGGTAATCTTCTTTCCACGAGCACCCTCGCCCTCATCATCATCTGCCTTCTCAACACCCTCTGACCTCTCGCAAAGGACAATTTCAATGTGTGCTGGTTGACTGGCGTACTTTCCAATACGTCCATGGGCACGGTAGGTTCTACGACGGCCAGGGGGAGCACGGTTGCTTTGTGCATGGCTAATGTAGAGCTTATCAGCATCAAGTCCCTTGCTCTCGGCGTTGGCAACTGCGTTGGAAAGAAGATCCTTCACAACAACGGTAGCCTTTACGGGCCACCTTCCCTTGCTTCCAGGGGCCTTGTGTTGCTTGGCCATGGCCTTGCGTCCAATACCTCCAGTGTATTTGGTGAAAGGAAGGATCGCCTTGAAGGCAATCACTTCTTCAAGGAATTTGTCTGCCTTAGCCGCGTCCAATCCTTTGATGTGATGGCAGAGTTCCCTGCAGTGCTTGAAGTGCACGCGAAGGTGGGATCCCCTCGACTTGGAGTGGGGGACGGCCGCATCGGGTTCGGTTGAATAACGCACCATGTTTGAAGTAGATTGGTAGATTATTAGTTTGGTGTTGTTGGCAGGAAATTGCGGCCGGTTGGCATTGAGGCTTCATCTCCATGTACAAATCAGCGTGGGAACTTGGTACATCGACCATACCCGAGTAATAGCGAAAAGCGGTAAATAATATTACAATGGACTCCCTTTAGTCAGAACGGCTCCCGCCACCTACCCGTCACGTCATTCACACAAAGGTCACACATCATCTGTCACCTGTCACCTGTCACCTGTCACACATCCATCATCCGATCCCAGACATCATCATTCATTCGATCGCGCTACGATACTATCGTATCAAAAAATGCCGCCACTTGCCACCACTTGCCACCACTTGCCACCACTGACCACTGCCCCTGCCGATGCCGACCATCCACCCTGGTCCACTCCACACTCCATCTACTGAAAGATAAACTCATCGAGGAAGCGAAACAATGAGGGTCGCGGCGGCATTATCAATAACATGTTGGTCTTATTCAGCTGATGCCTTTTCCATCTTAAAGCATCAAACTCGCGTTTCTCCCAACAACAACAAACATCAGCCACACTCGCGTCACTATTTAACTGCCACACCGTCCACAGAATCAAATGAACAGCAACAACCCGATAATGAGCAAACTGCAATTCCGTCAGGAGAAGCCTACTCTACATTGACACTTCTCGAGCACATGCATTTGCTTACACCAAATGTTCATCAAAGCAGCACTAGCGATGGAAGCAAAGGCATCATTGATTTATTTGTCAACACCATGGGCTTTGGTCTAGACCCCAAAAGTGTTGTTTCGTCAACGGATGGAGAAGGAGTGGTGTTTCTCAATTGTGGGGCATCACAAATACATTTGAACGATGATAGTAACTATTGCGAACAAATGGAGAAATTACAAAAAGATATGCAGCAGGGGACCAATTCAGACGACCCGGCCTACGAAATAGGTTTACGTCACAATGATCTTCCTGTATTGAAAGAGGAACTTTCCAAAGCAGGCAGTCTCTGCTCGTACAAAATAATAGATGAAGGAAGTGATAGAGAAAGAATACGAGTCACAGATGTTCATGGAAGAATCTTTGTCGCAAGGGAGTCAAATAATGTTGAAAATGGCAACCCGGACCAGCCTACCATTTCTTCAATTTTTCAACAGAAAGTGATAGGTAAGGAGGATATTTCTGAATATGGCTCAGAAATTGTAAATAAGTATGGGACTGTTTCTCAACCGAGGTGTCAAGGTATAGACTACATTGAATTTTTCGTTCCAGTGCACAAAGACGATGATGGCAAGACAATGGAGAAAATTGCCAAATTCTATGATTTCTTCTTTGATGCACCCACCACTGTTGCATATGATGGAACCTCTCACATTGCCATCATTGGTTTTGGAAAGATTGATGATAATGGCAGAGCTGAGCAATCTCTTTTGTTTCGGGAAAGGCTGTGCGACAATCCATCTGCGACAGGGGGTGTTCCCAATGATGATGACCTGGGCACTGGCCATCACATTGCTATTTATGTTGGCGCCAACGATGCTGACTTTGAAGTGGCTGCGGAAAATTGTATGGAAGGAGGTCTGATATGGGCAAATGCAAAATTTGAAGACCATGTTTTGGATGTTGATTCTGCGATGGAAATCAAACAATTTCGATTCAAGAACATCATCGACTTAGAGACTGGTGATGTTTTGTACGCGCTAGAGCATGAAATTCGTTCAGTTAGTCACAATCTCTTTCCGGGGACAAAGTAGCTTGCCTCTGACATTGTGCTAATTGGTTAATGATATTTGGGTCCACTCGAAGCCACTTCTCTCACTTGACCTTAATGTTGAAAGAACAGCTCGCCATAGTCTTGCCATCTGCCAAAAAATCACAACTCACAACAGCTCCGCTCAATCCCAAGCACGCCAACGCACCCCGAATCAACCCACAGGGAAATGCCAATATCCGAATAGCACCAACTCTTGCACTCTCTTCATCTGGCGGAAGGCGCCGCAACCACTTTAGTTCCTGGTCTTTCAACACAAATACGCCTCTATGATTTGTTTGTAGTTTGTCAATTTGTTTACGGAATACTTCTGTCCAAAATTCTTTGCAGAGGAATTTTACAGCCTCCAATTGAGCTTTGTTTTTAGCAGGAGTTCATGTTGAATTGATGGGTCAGGATAATTTGTGACAAGCGTCAGCAACAAAAAATATAGAAAGTAAGTATACCACAATCACACCACTTACTTTTCGGATCCATAATAGTGTGATGTCCACCTCCCCCCATAATAATCGGATTATTGCTATTCAACCCCCCCGCATTCGATGCCGTCACAGCATCCGTAACCCCACTCTCCGGAGAAGGCGACCCCGGTCCCAACAACGGACGATGCTGCGCAAGCCGCTCGCACAATCTATATCCAACATCGTACCCCATCCGTTCTATCCGTGCCGCACTCCGCTCCGCTGCCATGACTGCAGCGGCCGCTGCATCGTTCGAGGGGGAATCAATACCGCCCGTTCCTGGTGTTGTTGTTGCAATGACTTCTTCCGGGATTGGACTATCGGCTGTTGATTTTCCATCACCGCCGTTTATTTCCTGTGCTACTGCGGATAGCCGTTGTGCCTCCTCGGCTATGCGCTTTTCGTCTCGTTCGACCCATTGGAGTATTTCGGCGAGTAGAAATTCGTAGGTGCATTCTGCGACATGTTCGATGGTGTTTGCCGAGGATGGAATGCCGGATGCGGTGGCAGCGGTGGGGGGAGCAGAGGAGGCTCGGGAGTGAGGTGGGGGAAGTCCACTACTGGTCGAGGGGATTGCAGGGCCTGTTGCTGGTGCCGCCATGGTTGCCATCTAGACGTCTTGTTGTTCGATTTTGTTGGAGTTTATGTCCAATATGATAGATATTCGCTACATACGGGTACTTATGGAGTCTATTATATCCGTTTAGAGATAATTGAGGATATGTTTTGTTCTCCAAATATCCAATCTCTACCCGCCCCAATCCAAAGCCAAAAGCCAATAGCCAATCCAGACAACGCGATATCAACCATGGCGATGATGCCACTGACTCTCGCCCGCACCAGAGCTTTTGTTAGCCGCAAAAGTCGGATAAAACTTCCATGCTCCCAGCCATACAAATGTCTTTCATCTACCTCGGTAACACCCGACGATGCTCCCTCGAACATCTCCCCCACCAACACCTCCCTGGCACTCAGCGTCCACTTTCGCCATCCCGATTTAGGAATGAAAGATTATGAAATACTCAGCCGCGCCACCGCCTTTTTACTACAAGTGGATCCTCCCGATCCGATCGAAAACGACGAACAATCCAAACAGCATCCATCATCAGGCACAACTAAATCTCACAATGACAAGGGATACGTCAAAAAATCAGCATTTCCACACCTAAAGGAAAATATTGATCTTCGCAAGGAGCTCCTTCGAAAGCAAGATTACAAATACGATCCTGCCGGAGGGCCAGCTCGGTTACCCCATCAGTTGAACTGGTTAGAATTCTGTCCTCACAACTTTCGACCGCGGGTTCATGTCGTGGCTAGCAGTCACGTACTCAGTCCGTGGTTATGGCCCAAGTATTATGGGCAGGATTGGTTACAAATACTAACACAGGAACATGTTCGATATTCCTTGGAAGTTTGGGGCCAACCTTCGGGTAAAAGTGGAAAATTCGCAAGTAGTGACGAAGAGGAGATGAAGATTGGTCATGATGGAAAATTAAAAGGGACCCATCAACCATTGGCAAAATTTGCATTGAACCCCTACCCAATACACCATCCAAAGGATATGGATGTGGGAGTGATTCATTTGAAAGAAGAAGATGCAGCCCTTGAGCATTTGAAAAAAATGGGAGTGCAAGCGCTTCATATTCCCATGATGCATGAGCTGGAGAAGTCGAATGATCCAGTGTTTTTACCTGGTGAACGTGTGCTGTTCCAAGGGTTTGAGGTGTATGAGGCTAATACGACTGATCAAGAGACATTGGCTAGTGACGAAAGTAAGAAGTCAGATACAGAAGATGACGAGAGGTCATTCCATCCTTATTCCTCACTGGGTACGCTCACCATGGCATCTCCGGACCGATTCTTGGCACAGACAAAGGCAGGCCCACTCCCAGAGGGATTGTGCGGTGGCCCTGTAATTCAGCTCCCCAACAAAACAACTGCCGACGGCAACAACAGCTCAAAGGATACTGGACTCCTAACCATACGTGGAGTTGTGGAAGGAATTGTCCCAACAAATCACGAGAATAAACAATTGGCAGGCATGGCATCGTTCCTCCCTGCGTATAGGGTTCGTGAGTTTGTTGACTTTGCCGAACGAGTCATGCTCGAACAAATCATCGATAAAGATTTGTTCAAAAAGGTAGTGGATATGAAAGAGAAGAAGGAGCAAAAAGGCACAACGTATGCAAATAGGAACGGGAATGAGTTGCATGAATTGAATACCAACGAGAATGGTGATAGTCCAAGGAAACCAAGTAGCAGCGAAGAAGACGACGACGACGATGATGATGAACTCAAACTCGCAGATGAACCCAATCTTCGAGCTGGATTTGAAGGGATGGCCAGAGAAGAATCGGATACACCTCAAATTGATAGCGACTACCAAGAAATCGTCGCGAGCCTTCGCGAGAACCACTCTGCTGAGGAAGTAGATGCCATTCTAGCAACGGTTGAGCGGGAGAGGGAGGAAGTTATCAAGATAATGGATAAGGAGGGAGGTGATATGGATGATGTCATTAAGGCTGTGAGGAGAAAGACGTACGAGGAGAAGGATCGAATTTTGAAGGAGATTGAGAAGGAGATGATGGGGCAAACGAATATTGAGGAAGCTGAAATTGTTTCTTCGGATGATGACAAGAAGGCTTGAATAGATAGCCAGGGCGAGTGGCATAATCAGAGCAGTATTGTGAGCAGTATTGTGTTACTTTGATTCGGATTGCAGGGGATTTTTAATTACTGCCTTAACTATGATGGACCGGCAATATTGGTATATCTCCAGCCAGCATTAACGCCAATCCGTAAATCGTCGAAAAATTAGCTTGCGCTCAATTGCGCTCTGTCAATTTTGCCTGAAGGTGAATTTAGCGCTCCGCCAATTCTGCCGATCAGTAACCATTTTTTTTGCACCATTTTAACGTAAGGGTTAGGTATGATTCCTGATTAAAATGTGTTTTTATGCGTCTCACTATCTATTATCCACTTACATATATGTCATTGCTATCATCAGCGAACAGGGAGACAGAAGAGTCAACTGAAAGTTGGCAGCATTTGGACAAAAGTTTCTTCCAAGCTCCTCTATTGCACATGAACACGATAAGGAATATTTTCTATCATCCAACGGAATTCAACTGTGCGGCGACTGATCGTATTGAGACCTTCAAAATTTCACATCAATATCGAAGACTATAAAGACGAAAGACAAGCCGGGTGGTAACAGTACTTATTGGATTTAAGGGCAACAGATGGTTTGCCTCAAGGTTCCATGGAAATGTGCAATACCAGGCAATACTACCACTATGGAATGCACGACAATTTCAATTGTAATCACGCCAGCTTTGTGTTAGAAGGAGACCTGCTGGGGACCCACAACCAGCCGCCACAGCAACGATCCAACCGTGCCCTTGATGATGATTATCTTCGCCTTGACAACGCCACCCGCGTAATAGTATTCATGTTTGGTGGGGCACTAGGGCCGGCCGTGTGCAGGCGGCGTCGGCAACTAGGCCGTTGCACAATGCTCTTCCCTCCAGTCACTGTGTGAATGGCGCAGACCCTGTGCTAATATCATCCTTCTCCTGACCGCGCTTCCAACATGACAAATCTGTCTAGATTGTACCCATGGCGCCATGATTTGCCGCCGTGCTAGCAGGGTACAGTAGTACATACATTTTTTAGCCTAGTGTTATCAAACATCGAGAATGAAATGAAAATGGTGGTCATAGAATGTATACTCTTGCCTGGCGAAAGTGGTACGCAATCTAAAATTCTCCCCTACTCGTGCTAGTCTACCCCAGATAGAAGTGGAAAGTCGATCGACTGGATGAGGAGTTGTATGGTAGGCGAACCATATCATGGACATGGGATCGATGGGAGCGAAAGTTTATCATTGGACCGGATTATGTGGGTGCAACCTGGACCTCAAATTTTCAGATAAAAGATTCAACATCTGAATATTGTGCTATGTTCCATCGTGGTTCCATGTGGTGCAACCTGAACCTGAAAATTTCACATCAAAAGATCTTGCCAGTTGAAGTTTCACGAGCTGAAACTTTCATTCCTACGTAGGAATTTGAGTTGAAGCTGCACACGATAGATCTGAAGAGAAACCTACAACAACATGAGTAGCAAATGAAAATTTGCTTCACTGCGCTCACAGTTTTGATCAAAGCATCAGCACTGTGCCGAAGACAAGATAAACCAACAGAAGCAACTCTAAAAGAAAGCAACGATGGAAGGAAAGATGAACTCTACTGAGG
>JAZGVS010001046.1:0-10951 GCA_037356235.1 Bacterosira constricta
TTCATACTAGCTCCTACGTTTCTCCTGTGCTCCTAGTCTCTAGGAACTTCTTATCCTCAACTTCTTGTACTTTTACATATTCTAAAAGTTGAATGTCGATTTTCGATTTGGCCTCACGATTCCCACGGTAGTGAGTAATAAGTTCTAGATGTTCCATACTACAAAAGTTCCACAAATCCTGGAAACTAAGAAGTTTCAGATCTCACTTCGTCTCGTCCTCCTCATCTCCTCCGTCCGTCCATTTTCTCCATTTCCGAATAGCTTCCATCACTTCCACCGCCACATCACTGGCCTACTACGACTACCACCCACTCCTCCTCCAATATTATTCTCAATCTACTGCTGCTGCTGCTGGAGTGCCTCGCCGACGAAGGGTACCATCTCTAATACTCGGCAAAAACCGCGGGGCCATCAGCTTATTGCGTTGCCCTCCCTACTCTGAAATAGCTTGGAGCTACTCTCCAANTACTCTCCAAAATGTCGACCAACAACACCATCGAAAACGACAGCAGTAACAAACAATACTGCATCCTCTTTTACAAATATCATCCTCTCACAGACAATCCAGACGTTCTCGAAATCTACCGCCATGCCACAGAAACATTTTGTTCCTCACTTCAATTGACTGGAAGAATATTGATCGGATTATCCAATGATGGAGAGGGCATCAATGGAACTTTGGCAGGAACGAAGGATGATTTGGATGCCTATGTGGGCTGTATGCTTGGTAAAGATGCTGTTGTGTCAAACGCCAATAACCTTGATCAGAGAAGACTTGATGCCGTTGTTGCTTTTCGAGAGGCATCCAAGCAATTCTTCGCCGAGTTGGACCTACCCGAACTTTTATTGAGTAGCCCCAATGATTTCAAGTGGAGTTCAATGTCTCACTCTTCTTCGTCATCGAACAACAACAAATCAAGTGATAGTGTCAAGGAGAGTGAGAATTGGTTTCCAGATCTTAACATCAAAATCGTGAAGGAAATAATTTCCAGCGGTGGAGCCTTTTCGGGTATTACTGCAAAAGATACATCTGTGGGGTATTTATCTCCGCAAGAGTGGCATAAGGAAATACAATCATTGATGGAAAAGAAGAAGAAGAAGATGATGAAACAAAACAGCTCAACTACTGATGAGAATGAAGATGCGGAATGTGCAGAGGATGATGTAGAAACAGTGCTTATTGATGTTCGAAACCACAAAGAATGCCAAATCGGTTCCTTCGCACCAGGGATATCCATTGATCCACAAACCAAAACATTCGCTCAGTTCCCGCAATGGGTCAAGGAAAACACGGCTGGATCGGATACGGCGAAATCAGAAGATGGTGCAAAAGCGATGATGACAACACCATCTCCGTCACTGTTGAATAATAAACGGATATTAATGTACTGTACTGGAGGTATCCGATGCGAAAAGGCATCTGCTTACATTCGCCAAGTGGTGCCTGGAAATAAAGGCATTTATCATCTGAAGGGGGGGATTCATAAATATTTGGAAGAGTTTGGTCAAGACGCACTGCCTAGCAACAAGGAAGGTGATGATGTTCAAGGTGGCAGTAAAGCTAGGAGCGATGACGGCGAATGTTTATTTGCGGGCAAAAACTTCGTTTTTGATCGACGTGGTTTTGCCGGCAACCACAGTACAGTTATTGGAAAATGTCAGTACTGCTCTGACCCGTATGATACATTCCACCCTGAGAATATATGCACAGTATGTCGCGAGCCTATATTAATATGTGAGAAATGCCAGTTGGATTTGAATCAGAAGCAGTGTAGCCTCCGCGGGCTCGCGCCCTTGGCTCAAAACAGCGGCAAGTGCGAGGAAGATACCACTGAGAAGGAAATTAATTGCAGAGCTGAATATCATTGCGAGGATCATTTTCATTTGAACACATGCTACTTCACCAGTCTTCGTGGCTTTTCAATTGACGAATTGGAAAAGCAGTTGGAACAATTGCAGTTGCAAAGTAAAGAATTAGAAGGCCTTGGGAAGAAGGGCAAACAGAGACGACGAACATTGAAGAAACAAATTGACAAAATCGAAGCTTGTATGAAGCAAAAGCTGAATGATGGCAAGTGTGAGAATGATGCTTCAGAGCCTGCTGTACAGTGCCGCCATTGTGGATCTTCAACGTGCACATCAGATTGCTGGGGGTTCCATGGTGGCAACACTAGAATGGTGAACAAAAGTGAGAAGAGTCAAGAGATCGGTGGTGGTGCTATTGAAGTTGTCGATCTCAAAAAGCGTAGACAACGAACACGTGTGCCATCAAATCAACGCCCAGCAAAACGGCTGAAACGCCAGAATGACATATCTGAAATCCAGGTGCTTCAACTAAGCAATCCGCCATCTCAACATCGAAATGAAGCTACTCGCCTCAGGGTTCCTCCTCCAGTCGTGCGTGTGTTGCGTTCGGGAATCAAGGGAAGATGGTGTGGCAAGACTGTTCATTGGGTGTTGAACAATGACTTTGTAGAATCTTTACATGGCTTGACTCAGGAGGAAAGAGATGAAGGTTTAGACCGTCTCATTGCTGCGGGTTTGATTCGTGTTAATGGAGTTCCACTGGATGCGTCAGATGCTGTGCTTCGAAATATGGATAACATCGAACGCATTGTGCATTGGCATGAACCGCCGATATCAGTCCCATCCAAGATTTCATTGACAAAACATACCCTACCAGAGAGCATCCTTTCCTCCAGTGACGAAGCCACTGTTGGTCCATTACTGTACTGCATTGCGAAACCGCCTAGTGTTCCAATATATCCTGCGGGACCGTACTATGCCAATTCCCTTCTGTTGATGGTAGAGGCTCAAGAGGGGCTGCCGCCGAAGACTCTCATTCCTCTCCACCGCATCGACCGTGCTACAAGTGGTGTATTACTATGTGCCAATATGTCAAGTGTAGCGAGAGTTGTTCAAGGAAGAATGACAAGTAGTAGCAAAGATGATGAGAAGAATCCACCTGTGAGGAAATTGTATTTGGCTAGGGTGAAAGGCAAGTTCCCAGCAATGTCTTCTGAAATTCCAACAATTCCAAAAGAATGTGCCAGCATTGCTTCGTTTGCTTGGTGTGGTGATGAAAACAACGTTATTGAAGTGAATGCTCCAATTGCTGTGCAATTAGAATCGTCAGAGTCAAAAGAGAAAAAGTCCAGTAGTGGCAACAATGAGGATGAAACATCAAACACTATGATGCATCGAACTGTACGAAGTGATGGAAAAAATGCCATCAGCCGGTTCAAACTTATTTCTTACGATAAAACTACCGATCAATCTTTGATATCCTGCGCCCCGATAACTGGGCGTGGTCACCAGGTGAGTTTTACTATTGTTGATGTTGCTTTGCACGGAGAATATTGCCATTTTCATTTGTGTTAAAATGCTCATTGAGATCTTATTTGGAACAATATTCCAGCTACGTGTGCATCTCCAACTTATGGGTTTTTCTATACACAATGATGTTGAGTATGGCGGAACATTAAATGTTGAAAATATGAAAGAGCAGAAGAGGCTATCTGCTCAATCCATGCTAGACGTCACTGCGGCCACCTCAGAGTGCCTCCACGAAGAATCAGTTACCGCCGAGGAAGTTGAATCTGCTGTTAAAATGTGCAAATGCTGCAATGGTGGACTAGAAGGCATCGAATCATCCTACAATGCAGCTCAGCTGTTGGGATGCGGCCACTCCATTGATTTGCATGCGTACAAGTATTCCATATCCTTTATGCAACAAATGAGAACCGACAGCAAGGAGGAAAAGGCACGTGTTGCCAGCTGTGACAAGGAAGATCACGAAGATGTATCAACGTCAATGGATTTTTCAACAGAGCTTCCTTCGTGGGCGTCAACCTTGACACCCAATAGTTTGAATTGGCTCAAGTAAGTGACGAGAAGTTGTATCAGA
Source organism: Bacterosira constricta (assembly GCA_037356235.1). NCBI lineage: Eukaryota > Bacillariophyta > Thalassiosirophyceae > Thalassiosirales > Thalassiosiraceae > Bacterosira > Bacterosira constricta. The sequence continues at coordinate 3,908 of JAZGVS010001046.1, forward strand.
TAAAGCATGGCCAGCCAACAATAAGACAAAAAACACCCTAAACTTAAACAGTCTTAGATTGACAATGACATTGATTCCTATCCTTACCTACGATATCCTGCAAGCTTTGCTTTGTTCCTACCATTCTCTCACTCCTCCTCAAACAATTGAATATAATATAAAAATCTTACTGTTCCCCATAACCGAAGTAGGTAGTGAGTATCCAACGGAGTAAACCACTTGTTGAACTGGTCAATATTCATGTTTCTTCTCTCACTTCTTTCCCTTTGATGTTACGATACTTTTTTGGTAAACCAATTGAATGCGCAAGATCCACGTGTAAGCTCGGATGACTCATCTCCTGCGTTGTCTGTTGCTTGCCGCCATTTTTTACTTACCTATGGCTGGTCCCCCTCTGATGGTAGATATCTAAAAGCGAGAATGGAGATGAAGCTACCTAGATAGCAACACACAACTCGGCATTTTCTTTCTGTGCGGGTTCTTCTATCGTCTTCCATCCACCCACCCACCACGCACCATGACGACCCCACCACCCCACCGCAAGAGTCAGAACGCCCTCTCTCTAGAGATATCTATCCACCGCTGTTCCAGTAATAAATAATACGCAGTCAGCGCCAATAGCTAAGGCATAACTCCGGTTTTACTCTTTGCGTAATCCACACGATGAAGATAACATCCTTATGTGTTCTATTCTTGACAGGCGGCGTCTCGGCGTTTTCCGGGTCCATCACCAAGAATGTGGCTGTTCCTGGGCTTGAGAATGGCATGGATTTTTGCAAACTTGGAACATCCGACTTGGAGATCAGCAAGGTATGCATGGGTACAATGACCTTCGGAGAACAGAACACATTGGAGGAGGGTGTGGAGCAGCTGAATTTAGCATTCGACAATTATGGAATCAACTTTATTGATACCGCCGAGCTATATCCGGTGCCAGGAAATCCAGGTCAGTTGAAATATAACGTTCTCTTGAGTTGTGTGCAGTTTGATTTGCTTAGCTGATGAGATTTCGTTGTACAGAAACTCAGGGTATGACTGATAAGACGGTTGCGGCCTTCATGAAGAACCGAAAACGCGAGGATGTTGTATTGGCAACGAAAGTTTGTGGTTTCGCTGAGCATATGACTTGGATGCCTCGGAAAGATCCTGAAACGCCCACAAGCCTGACAAAAGATCAAATCATTTACAGCGTGGATGAATCTCTGAAGAGATTGGGAACAGATCACATTGATTTGCTTCAGCTTCACTGGCCCGATAGGTATACTGGTGGCCTGTTTGGCCAACCAGACTTTTCGCCATCCCAGGTACGAGAGTCAGTTGCATTTGAAGAGACGATGGAAGCCCTGCAAAAGGTCGTAGATGAGGGGAAAGTCAGATATGTTGGAGTGTCGAATGAAACTCCATATGGTGTATGCTCCTTTGCGGAACTTGCGAAAAATTATCCGGACAAGTATCCTCCTATCGTATCGATCCAAAACAGTTACTCATTGGTTGTTCGCAAAGACTTTGAGGCTGGACTGGCTGAATCTTGTTATCATCACAAAGTCGGTCTCCTCCCTTACTCTCCATTAGCTGGCGGTTCCCTGACAAATAAATATTCTGACAAAGAAAATATTCCCAAAGGGGCTCGCTACACAAAATATCCTGGCTTCAGTAAGTTTTGCTGATAAGACTTTTCCGTTTTGATGCTGAATGAGTTGTCTAACTTTCATGACTATGAATCACCGTACTTTTGTCTGGCTGCAGTGGACCGTTACTACGGATCTCAAAACGAAGCAGCAGTAAGTGCCTACAGCAAGGTTGCAACTGCTAAGGGTATGACACCTGCTCAACTTGCCTTGTCTTGGTGTTACCATCGTGAGCATGTTGCTTCAACAATTATTGGAGCCACGTCAATCCCACAGCTTAAGGAAGATATTGAGGCATATGATATTCGTTTGGATGATGAGACTTTGGCTGAAATCAACCAGGTTTACAAGAAGTACACTGATCCCACTAAATTTGCTTAAATGTGTATAGAATGAATCAAAATTTGATTGAAGATGATGTGAATATTTCCTTCGTGATATCATATGATGATATGTACTGGACTGGTTCATGACATCATCAGTGCTTTTATGTAGGTAATATTAGACTTGGATAAGTACAGGGGTTTCGCGTATCAACATATGTTGTCTCAGGGTTAAATGTAGGGACCTAGTTTCTCTGTTTGTCTAGGTTCGTTCCAGCTTGGACGTTTGGTCCTTTTCCACTTTCTACAACTTTATTCCAATGTCATCATGCACAGGACTGGGACTTCAACAACTCTCTCCACTGTGTACAACCTTACTTTAATGCCATCACGCACAGGACTGGGACTTCAACAACTCTCGAGTGGACAGGGATGTACAAATCATTGAAGTCAATATTTGAAGACATGATACTCCAATGTATCAAACTCTTCCCACAATAACAAACATTGGCATCGTACAGATGGTACCGAGTCCAATTGAAATGTTACAACATTAAGTAATTCATTTGCAATAATAAGCAAGAATACATCATTATCATGGGTCAGCACGATATGCTGTACGATAGAGGTACCTATCGGTCTGGGTATCTTCACCGTTGACAGACGGACGGACAGCAGATCCATCCATCTCGCTCGTCATCACGCGCCAAGATTTTTGATTGCACCTGTTTATTTGCTAGCTGTTGCTTTTGGGCTGTGTTGCTGTGTTGCGGTTCTGTTGCTGGAGCTGAAGAGCACAATGTTACAAAATTGCCAAGGCATGAGCACCAACGATACTCTAGACGGATTGGAGGAAGCGAATGACAATGTCGACGGTGGCGATTGCAATGACGGACCGGTGATGTCTTCATCAGCTCCTGTAGATGCCGCAGTTGTTGCCGCGGATGCATCATCAACCCCGCCCAAGAAGAAGCACAAAAAGCGAAAGGCATCCAAAGGCCGACTCAAGAAGCTATGGCGTCGTGCTGTGGGAACTCCAACTGGAATTTCATCCCGAAGTGAATGGCTGGAGTTCCAGGAATTGCATTCTGAGTGGAAGTTGAGTCATGATGGCAGTAACGAAGATCAAAGTGGAGGAGGCTGTAAGAACGATAAACAAAATGGCGGGGGAGTTGCAACCGATCTTGAAGCGATGATGGGCCCACTTCCTGGGCCATCTGTGTCGCTTGCTACGCAGCAACCACGTGACTTTAGTCAATTGGAGAACTGGCAAACTACAGAAGGATCTGAACACAGGGATCTGCTCATAAATCTGCTGTTCTCTGAAGGAGGAGGAATCAATGGTGATATCAATCAGAACTCTACGTCATCACAGAAGAAAAAGAAAAGAAAATCGGGATCAACTTCTACAAAGGAAGAAAATACTGGCAATCGTGAAACAAGAAAAACATCATCATTGATCAATGTCCCTCCTTTGCCGTCCTGGTCAAATATTGGTAATCTTGGGAGTGTTGGGGGAGTAGCTGTGATTGAGGTAGAAATAATTGGTGGGGGGAGCGATACCACATGTCCTCTCATGCCCTCTCAGCGGATCATGGACTCAATGGGTGACAAATCCACAAATATTTGGTCTTCGCTACTACGACCAAATACTAGTAAAGACCCAATTGGTAGCAATGATGAAAGTAACAAAGTCAAACGTACGATAGGCGCAGCATGCAAAGTCAAAATGTTCCAGGGTATCAGACAGCCCCGATGCGTATCAGATGTACTCATGTATCTCCCCAAACCCTCGGCCGACGCCAAAGATGCAAAACAAAGTGGTGACTTGTTACAATCAATGCATGATTTATTATTGAAGCCAAAACAGTTGCGATCAGAAGGATTTCCCATCGAAGTCAGTGGGACTACTTCAGATGAAACGTTGGATCCAAACTTGGCAAGGGAAAGTGTACGCAAAATGCATGGAACAATACCAACTGGGTGTGACGCACTTGAATTGGTCAATGCTCTATCCGTCAATGCGGTGTTGGGCAGTACAGCATATGACGAGGAGGAAAATGTCAAAGAGGATGATTTCTCAAAAATGGAACATTATGTCAAATCCTTTGGTCAATCTCGTACAGCCAGTGATTCCAATGAAGAAACGCAAACATTACAACAGCGAAAAATATTTGCTCTCGATTGTGAAATGGTTCAGACAAAAGCAGGTCCGGAGCTTGCTCGTGTTTCTGTGATTATGTTTACTGGGGGCAATAGTGAAAATGATGAAACCAAAGTAGAGGAAGAAGAGAAGAGTATTGTTGTCATGGACGAGCTTGTGAAACCTCGCAGACAAATTTTTGATTATCTCACAGGTGAGGCCCTGCTCTCTTTTCTCGTATTGAAAGACGCTGCCACTTCCTCCTTATGATGTCTCACATTCTCATTTGAATAATTCTCTCTCTCAAATTTTGCAGAATTTTCTGGGATAACACCCAAAATGCTACAACACGTTGACACAAGAATTGAGCATATCCAAGTCCGTCTTTTATCCATGATAGACGAAAATGATATTGTTGTTGGCCATTCATGTGAAAATGACCTACGTGCACTTCGGTTAGTACATAAAACTATCATTGACACTTCAGTTATCTTTCGGGGCGTCAATGGGAGAAAGTTTAGCCTTAGACACCTAAGTAATGTTCTACTACAGAAGAAAATTCAGCAGGGATGTGGTTCAACCGGCCATTGCAGCACGGAGGATGCAGAAGCTTCTCTAATTTTAGCCTTGCGCCGGGCAAGTCGCGGTGACTCATTCAGATTGAAGGAGAACTCCAACCGACAAAATATTCTCAGCGTATTCCAAAAGGTAAATCGGGCATCGAACAACCAGAGTGGGAATGCAGAGAGCTTTGCTGAGAGAAATGAAGGATCTTGTGTCTGCATCGGTCCTAATGAATGGATATCGAAATATGCTCAATCTGCTGATGGAGCTCACCATGTGTTAAGCTGCGATTCAATTATGAACTCAATGTCCATGGCGGCACCTTCGTGGCTTTCAAGTGAAAAGTCCTCTAAAAGAGCTGGCTTTCTGTGGGCCAATTTACGTTGTGCAGATCGAACTGCAGGTGGCAAAGGACAGTGGAAGAGTGAAGTGAAAAAAATTGATGAGATTGTGGTGAGTTGTATGACTCTGTTTTCGTTTTACTTGATTCCTTACACCTATTATGTGTACTCAAACATGCACTATCATGCTCCATCGTCTATAGAAAGCGCTAGTTGACCGTGTACCACATAATATACCCATTCTATTGTTATTTCAAAGCAACTACAAGAAGGCGTTCGCTCTAACCCAGCAACGCAAGGCAGCTAACAATCCGAAAGCTACAGCCATGTGGACATCACACAGCGAGGAAGAATGGAAAGCATATATGGAACAGTGCAAAAATTGTGAGGCTATTTGGATTGGGAGTGCCGCAGAATCATGTGACTAGACGATTTATAGCTTTTGGTAGTTAAAAAAATACATATACTATTCTACTCGTGCGATTGTGTATACCTTAGTTTGTTGTTGTAGATGATGAATACATGGCAGGACAGCAATTTGATCAGTTTTGCTAGGTCATAGTATATCATGGAGTTTGGCACATTGTGGGCATACTGAATTGTTTGTTCCATAGCAGTAAAATAATAGAACAATATCTTATGAAAAGTTTGGTGTGCTTTTTATAGTGGCATTAACTCATTCACTTTCTCTTTGATTGCATGATGATAGGGTCCGGCTAATATCACATCATATTGCGCCACGTTTCCTTGTGCTTACAACTACTGTTGATTCGTCTGACAATCTTAGCTCGATCAAACAGGGGTAGAGATTTCCACAGAGAAAGTACGACTCAATCTTTTTCTTGAACCGATATGTAGTTGGCGTCGCGAAACGCTAAGAATAGAATGCATCAAATAAATATGAATTCAGCCATACTGCTCACTACATACTGCACAGACGATGCGAAGAGTACCTTACCTTGGGCAGCTTTCAATCTGGCATCTTCATCGTCCATTTCATACCAGCGCCCACCAACGCCTTTCCCCAAGAATCTACCGCCATACTTCTTTACTTTCTGGACCAGCTCCTAAACATAATGTGGGGATGATTTTATGAAACAAAGTCGTAGGTTCGATGTTGATGGAGGTCTCAATATTAGACATTGCTTACCTGAGTCAATAGATATTTATCCTTGCGCCCAGTGCTGCTATGCTGATAGACTCCCTTTAGATTCTGTACTTCTTCCCTGAACAGCTTATTTCCCGTATGGCGGTTCGACAAGGCCCCACGGCCACTGAGGACGTCTAATTTCCTTACCTTGGAAGCTTTCAACTTGGCATCATCGAATTTGGACAAACAGCCTATCCCAGCCGATACCTTCTTGGTCTTTACTTTTGCCTGCTTTCGAGACCTGGATGCGGCCTTCTTGATTTTGCCGATTGCTTGTTTTCCTGACTTCGGGCCTTGGATTTCCGACCACTTGGGGGGCACTCTAATTAGCCCAGTCCCAAACCTCTTGCTCTGACCTGTACTAAACGTACCGATTTGGCAAGTAGTATCCGTGTCCATGCCGTCAGACGCGAAGCTATCTTCCGCGAGATAATCAGTCGAAGTAGGGCTGAAGCAAGTATGGGAGCATTCAGGGATACCCGCCGCATTATCAATGTTGAACATGGGCATCATTGGTGTTTCGTCTTCGCCGTAAAACTGACTAGAGGGGTATTCAGTCATAGCTAGAGGTAGTGTGTGTGGAAGACACGAAGGCTTCACACTAGCCCCAATTTTAGGGGGAGATAATGTCGGAGTTCCAAGAGAGATGTTCGTCTTCTGAGAAGGGCACAAGGCATTGGGGTACATATTAGGCTTCGTTGCGTTGGCATGCCTGGACGACCACATTGGTGAGATGGGCACGAAAGATGCTGGGTCATCGGGTTGGCAGCCGATGGGCGGATAAGGCAAGTGTGTCAACTGGAGTCCCGCCGTGACCCTGTGGGAATGAGAATAGAGGTTCATAGTGTCGGATAAACATAGGCTTCGCTTGCCCACCTCTGAACGTGCCATCATC
>JAZGVS010001047.1:0-10965 GCA_037356235.1 Bacterosira constricta
GTAACCACCTAGTAAAAACGCCGTTTAACTAGTGCGGGAGACTGCGGGAGACTTAGCAGTAGACTTAAGCGCGGGTGACTTAAGATCACCCTAATGTGGAATCCTACCAAATGGTACGATACCTAGCCAAAACGGAACTACGTCTAGGATGGACGACAGCCTGCGGTGCAGCAGGTGCATCTATCGCATGTCGGTCGCCGACGCGGACGGACGCCGGGCGCCGGCCGGCCGGCCATACACCAAATCCAAAAAAGATCGCCCAGAGACAGCGAACCAGAATTACAAGGTTGAATTCGTTCATAATCAGCACAGCACAGGATCAGCACCCCGCCCTCATCACCATCACATACAGGCCATCACCCAACATACTAGTACTCTAGATCAGCAGTATCAGCAAAAAGGAAGTACCGTGCGCCCCGATCCATTCAGAAACACGGGCATCACAATGAAAATGAGGATGAAACAGCATGGTTCTTACTCCATCAACGCGCCATCATCCATGGCGATGATTTTTGTCCTGCTTACATCAGGGATCTCAACACAAACATCTGCCTCTCTGATGGCTCCGTTACAGCTTTCCATGATGAAATCATCATACGCTCGTCATCTGGAATGCAAAAATAATAATCAATCATCGCCCCTATCCCAAATTTGTGATATTCGCGGTGGTGAGGGTAGCGACGACTCGTCTCCTCCGGGAACATACAACAACTACGGAGCACAGCAGCAGCAGCAGCCGACACCCGCACAGATGGGCAGCCCTAATTTTCAATCTGCATCGTCTACTGGACAAAATAGCATGGATGGAACGGGGGGAGTACCTAATAATGATCCCACGTATCAATATAGAGAGACAGTGGAAGATCGTATTGATGCTTGGAGGAAACAGCAACAGGTATGATGAGTTTCTATTTGGCTTAGCATTGTTTGTTGTTTTTTCACATGACTGATCACTCAATAATGATTGCCAAATCAAAATATCCAATGAACCAACTGATTATATACACAACAAACAAACTATCATCGGGACATTTACATCAAACAACCTCTCTTCTCTTGGGAAACACAAACTTCATACCCAATTAATTCAGCAACTACAACAAACACAATCCGCCGAAGAAGCAGCCTCCGCCGTCGACGACCAAGGCCGATTCAAACTCTTCACCGCCGTCTCCCGAGTCTCCGTTAGCTTCTTCTTCTTCATCCTCATGTGGCGTACCGTACATCATTACGAACTAGCCGACGCCACCTTTGGCAGTGGACGAGGTAACAACGGCGTAGGGCTACGTGCTGCCCTCATCCGAACGATAGTGGTAACACCCCTCGTAGTATTATTCTTGGGTGAAATGATGGGTGCATTGCTTGGGATGATGGGAGGTGATGCTAATACATCGCATACGAGTAAGAAACGGTTAAAGGGTATTTTGAACTTGCACAAGGCTGTGGAGTTGGTTATGCTGGTTTACAATGTAATTCGATTGGCGATATGGCCATCGAAGTATGTTCTCAGAGAGGTTTATATTGGGCGGACCATTTCGAATTTCTTCTTTTTTATGCAGTCTCAGCTGTATACGAAACTGTCTTGGTGAGTATTATTTTTGAGTACATGATGATATATTTTTATTTAGATTTGTCATACTCATTAAAAACCGTATTTGTCAAAACTCTTTTCAGGGGTGAAGTGAGTAAGAGCACTATTGGGGAAGGGGGCTATGCCACAGAATCATATTATGATGATTACACGCCGGATATGGCGGGAAATTATTATGCGGACGATTCTTCATCATGGCAATCACCAGATGGTGGTGAATATTATTCTGGACAGGATTCTTCTCCTCCACAGCAACAGCAGCAGCAACAATACCAACAAAACCATGTGGATAATTCTGGTGGTAATATCTAGTGATTTTGTGCTGAAGAAAACACGAGCACAGCGTAAAACTAACAGTTCATTCGCGAACCATACTAGAGATGCATCGTAGAAAATGGTATCATAACCCAGTATTAACTTCATGAACCAAAGTTGCCAAAATTGCAATACCTAATCATGAGGAGGAGCAGGATAGCACCCATTAAGTAGACTAAATAGGATTTTGGAAGGAGTTTCTGTCCACAACTTGGATCTTGCTGGATCACAATATTTCAAATGTGGCTCTCTTCGGTCATAACCCGAAAACAAAAACTCTGGGGCAACTAAGTACAGCATTGTGCGACAATAGTACGTAGCAACTCGTCAATTCAATCTGCCAAACGAGGTGGAGGTGAGTTTCGAGACTGCGCTACAAGCTTCCCAAAACTCTTGTTGATTCTCAATTCCTCCTAACTTATGTTTGCAGCAGTCCCTCCCGATGCTCAAAAGCTGTGTACATTGGCACCACTGACAGTGATTTTAGTTTTGTCAGTACATGTTCTCAATAAAAAAAGTGCATATCTGCCAGTTTCAATAATAGATTTTTTTTACTTTTTCTAACAAAAATAATGAATCCAATGGCAGAGGAAAAGGTAAATACACGTATGGCCACATTACGAAAGATGGACACGTCATTCCTCCCATTTTGTACAGTGATCTGTCGATCTATCAAAATTCAACTTCTGACCAGCCAACTGACCCAATGCCAAAGTCAAAGGATCTTGACCGCCCATATTCTGCTGCAAAGCTCCCGCCAACGCACTAGCGGTAGCACGTCGCGATCGTGTCAAATCCTCAAGTCGCTGTGCATCCCGCATTGCGTTGGCTACCGTGGCAACATTAAATCCTTGACTTCTGGATCCAGACATCATGTTGTTCAAGGAGGACGGTAACGATGATGGTAAGAAGTTTGCATGAGATGTGGGTGGCATGTTGTACCCGCTGAGATCTCTCATGAGCGAGGAAAGAGATGGTGTTGCTGCAGCCCAGCTCGGTTGTGGAAGAGTGAAGCTCTCTCTCCTGGCAGAAGACGATGCTGCCACAGCTGCTTGTTGCAAAGTGAAGCTCTCTCTCCTAGCAGACGATGATGCTACCTCAGCTGCTGCTTGTTGAAGAGTGAAGCTCTCTCTCCCGGCAGAAGACAATGCTGCCGCAGCTGCTGGTTGCAGAGTGAAGCGCTCTCTCCTGGCAGACGACGACGCTGCCACAGCTGCTTGTTGAAGAGTGAAGCTCTCTCTCCTGGCAGAAGACGATGTTGCCGCAGCTGCTGGTTGCAGAGTGAAGCTCTCTCTCCTGGCAGACGACGATGTTGCCGCAGCTGCTGGTTGAAGAGTGAAGCTCTCTCTCCTGGCAGACGACGACGCTGCCGCAGCTGCCTGCTGCAAAGTGATGCTCTCTCTCCTGGCAGACGACGATGTTGCCACAGCTGCCTGCTGCAAAGTGATGCTCTCTCTCAAAGAAACAGCAGCCGGTGGTGCCACACTGCCTCCGTGACTGCTCCCATGACCAAGCAGCGTCTCATTATTAGGGTATGAAACATGATCCAAAAGACGTTCCATGAGTCGATGATTGGCACTCGATACCTCATCAAGCCCATCGTTCTGAAAGCTTCGTGGGGCCAAAGCGTCAGGCATGCTCGATCGACGACAGTACAAACTCGAGGCTAGATTGGATGTGCTCGGGTGATTGGGAAAACTGCCGAGCATGGTTGCTTGAAGGCGATATTCAGCAGCGGCGGCTGCGTTCAAAGTGTTGGATGGGGTAATGGGCGCAATTGGAGTAGCCTCGCCTTGCAAGAAGGAATTGCGGATGTGGTATTCCGCAGCCGCAGCGGCGGACGCAGCGTTCATGGCATTATTGTATAGACCAACCGCCGGATTGCCCCTGCTCTGCAAGCGACCCAATCTCGAGGCGCCCATGGCGCTGGAATAGGACGGCAGGCTATTCCCAAAACCATTCGCGGCAGCCATACCAATCGCCGTCACCTGCGGCGTCATATAACTAGCTCCTATCGCCATATTCGACCTCCGATCCCCATCCATCATCAAAGAAGCCATCCGATCCCCAGGCAATGGCGGCAGAGGAGCCAAACCCCCACTCTGAACCACCCTCCGTACAACCGCATAATCATAATAGAAATTGGGTTCTCCCTCTGGATTCGGAATGGGCCTAATGCCCGTTCCTTTAATCTTGACTCGCTTCATTCTCATTGCCAAGTTCGGTCGGCCCGGCAAGAATAGTTCGTGGTAGTAAGCGCCTGAGTCGATGCCGCGGGTGATTCGTTTGAATCCCCATAGGTTTAGTTGGCGCGTGAAGGATAGATATTTGGTTTGTTTGAAGAAACGGCATAGGACTTGAGTGGTGAATAGTTTGGGTTGTTTGACAATGAAGGCGCGGCCGTGAGGCATCCAGTCGATTATGTTGGCTAGGTCGCCTCGGTCTAGGACTTCGAGGAGCTATGAAAAAAGGATGACACAGTGATGACATGTGTGAGATAAGCCATGAATAGAAAAACTATTAGATAAACTAACAATCGATCGGCTGAACTGCCGAATAACTCACCTTGCCGGGAAAAGGCATCATGACAATCCCATCCAATCCCTTATTCTTCATTGGTCCATACGATCCCATCAACGACAATGCCTTAGTGTTGGCACTTGTCCCAAGAGCACCAGCACATCGCAACTCATCCTCGTCGACCTTGGCATAATCCGTATAAGAATGATCAACATAATGGGGATGTGGTGTATAGCAAGAGGTGTTTGACTTTTTGGATGGCTTGGATTTGTTGATGGACATGATAGAGGGTACAACTAATGGAGGTGCCGCTGTGGAAGAAGGCAAGGTTATTGCTGGATCTGTCATTGATTTATTGAGTGTAGTTTTGATTTTGAATTGATTTATTGAGTGTAGTTTTGATTTTGAGTGCTTGGACTTGGACGAAGTAAAAGTCTGTAAAAGTATAATGATTACGGCAGCAGAAGATATGATGCGGAGGATGCGGAGTGTTTTTGAATGCTATTGCGTCACGGGAATAATCGCGTATTGTATCGTAGCCTCGCCCGGAGAAAAGAAGGGAAATGCGGAGACAAATGAATCCCGCTCGACAGAGATCTCTACCTACAATTGAGACGGTCTGAGATTCTGTATGTGATATGTATGTATGTGTTTACTAATATTAAATGAATACATCGGAATCAATATATCACTTTGGGCCAGGGCTCCAGAAGTCGGGAGCCATTCAATCATAGATTCAATATACGAGTCAGCGCTCCAGGGGGGGTGGGGGGAGCATATGCCATCCCCAGGGATTTCCCCCCGAGTACTAACTAGCACTAACAAACCGTTAGGGTTAGGTTTAGGGTTAGGGTTGACGGAATTTATCAATGGAAGATGAAGATCGAGAGGTGAGTTCGCGTTTGTTGCCATCGTAAACCATAAATGTGATTTTGTTAGCGCTAGTTAATACTGGGGACTAACTCGCCTCTGGGGGGCAGACCTGATGAATCTGGCCCAAAGGGGAGAGTGTGTACTGAATCTGTGATTAAATTGCATCCGCCTAAGATAAGAGCGGGCGTTCGATCAGACATCAGACAGGCGGGCGGGTTTGGATCTAGCTATAAGATACCTACCTAGTGACTCTAGAGTAACTTCGCATACAGTGGAGTACCGGCGTTCGGTCTATGACAGAGGTCAGAACGGGCTTCCTTAACCGCCATAATCAGAATCAGGATCAGATAGATGGGTCCGCCGTATGTATCGTACGCGCGCGCGGTATCGTACGAATAGACGAGAAGACTCTCGTGATTGATGTGAGAAGGCAGGCCTATCCGCGCGCGCCATAACGCGCGATGGAGACAAGGTTAATCAACAACCTACTAGGGTGAGCGTATGTACATTAAACCCGGTCTCCTCTATGTAGAGACAATCTAACAAAAGCGTCGAATCCAGATACGTAGCCAAGCAAGATCTGCCAAGATACCACAAGACATCCTATCTCTACAGCATTCCCTTTCTGTTTGGAAGCTATTTCAGCCACGCAAGCGAGCACGACAGTTTACACTCTTGCTTGATTGTCACTACCTGCTAATGTAGATAATCCAAATAGGTACATACACAGTATATATACCCTTTCTACTGGCGTGGAAACTATTGTCCAATATCTAGTTGCCTGTTCTGTTCAGGGGAGGTGGTGGAGCTATAATCTCCAAAAAGCAAAGACCTCCTAGCCCATGAAAGAGACAGCGAGAAACTTCCCTTCGATCAATGTCTGACATGATCTAGGAAGTTCTGCTTGCTTCCATGGATTCGGGATCCGGCCATAAATACAGTTTCTTGGGGTCATTGTGTCTTCGGGTGTGACAGTTGAAAGGTAGTGACGTGTCCTCAGATCGCGTAGCGACTAGAAAGGCCTGATGTTTCGGCCAAAAATTAACTACATACAGTAGGACTTTGTAGCACACGTCTTTCTGGGGTCACATCGATTTGTGTTCGCATTTTCGTCAACTTGAGTCTGTTGGGGTAGATTGAATGTTGTTGTATCGTACCTATGTACCTAGATACGATAGAGAAAGATAGGCATGCACACTTTCGAGTGGCGAGTGCGGGGCGAAAAAATGGTGAATCAGGGTTGATTGTGTGAGAGTGCGGTCCATACCTTTGTCATTTGCTGTTGTCATTGTTGTTTTTTTTGAACCGCCCGGCCCGTAGGTTCCGGTTGTGTGTGTTCACTGGCCTCGATTGGCAATTTTGTTGATGCATTTTTGTCGGTGAGGTTGTCCACGGTCCGTTGGTGATGTTGATCACGGCATTTTTTTTACTCTTGGCCCATGGAGGTGGCTCTTTGAGTGCCCTGTCGGTCCATGGAGGTGACTCGGTCGAGGAGTTGTCTACGCTGAACTCGAGTGCGGTTGCAGCGGAGCAGGGAACCATCCCGCTACGATTTTGATTGCCAACATTGATGGTTGTGTAGTCAGTGAGTTGACTTTTACTGTTGTCAGTGAGTTGACTAGACTGTAATAGTCGGTGAGTTGACCAGACTGTTGTCTGCGTGGAGCAGTGGTGTTATTGGCACTGGGGTCGATGGTCACTAAAGCAGGCAGTTGTTTTTGCGCTCGGGCCCTTTTGTTTAGTCCGGTGAACGAGACTCTTGTTGTCGTCTTGGTTATGATTGTTTGTTTGTTGTGATGATTCTGTTTGAGAATAGAGAGCAAGATTGTTGTTCTCAAATTGCGATTGTCAGTAAAATGAGCTCATTGATCGAAGAAGCTCACGGCTCACCGGATTTGGTTGCGCCACAAAATCTATGGAGGAATCTATATTTTGGTCTTGGGGGGGGCAAAAACTTGATGGGGGCATGACTCGAGACGGTCACGAACTTCGTGCGCGCTGGGTCGGGCACTCCACTGGTGCTTCCTAAATGCAGACTCAGGATTGGGGATAACCCCAAGCAAACGCATCAAACCAATTGAGCTTGGACAACAACAACACGATGAAAGTATTTCGAAATTATCCAGTAACAGCTCCAACCTTCCTTAAAGATTGGATTTAGAAATTATCCTGTAACAGCTCTAAAGCTGCTCTAACCAGTAACCACCGTCAGGTCTAACCTTCCTTGAGGAAGCTTGGATTTTTAAATTATCCTGTAACAGCTCTAACCTTCTACTGAAGCTTGGATAGTGGTACTTATATAAAATTGTAAGAACAGCTGACTAGTAGCCCCATTTTTTGAGATCTGAGCATCAAACGACAGGTGGTCGATTCCTACGTAGATCTACACAGCCGCTACTTAGCTTTTTCTACTAGCTTGTACGTACTTCTGGTACCTTATAATTCTTCCGCGTCGATCAATCTCAATCAATCGAAAGAATTGAAAACATGAATCACCTGACTGAAAACAACGCAACAAAGTAAAATTTGAGAATTTAAACTGTCAAGTCCAATATTTGCACATGCTAACAAAAATAAATTTGCTTGATTAATGTGTTTGTCTGTACGATATTCAATTCTAAGCTAGCAAGCCCAATTCCAAGAAGCAAAATGAAAGTGTAAATTGATATTTATTATCAAGAGATCAGAACACCCAGAACAGATTCAAATCCTGGGTTGGAAGAAACATTATCATCCGGTGATATGGATAGATCGTATCCCAACTCCATTTGGTATGCAAGCATGTGGCGGAACAACTTGACATTATCTGAGCAATTCAAATTTTTCATAGTAGCTTTGATACTCTTCTTTTCTCTGTCACTCAATACTGAAATGCCTCCATCTTTATAATCTTGGCCGATGTAAGCTATGTGCTCACTACTTGCGTCAAATCTGGCAGCAACTATCTTGACTAGAGATTCAAATTTCCCTTTTCTACCATGCTTGTTTGCTCTCGATGACTTGTTCGATGTATACTCGGTAGAAGTTTTATGATGGAGTATTTACTTTGGCTGCCAATATGTGCTCTCGATCTCTCTTATCAAATCCTCTTCCAACCACTTTGCCGCTCCTTGCAAACACATTCCGATTTGTATCAAAGTATAAATACGCACCCTCGTTGTTCGGTTCCACCTCACACATGACAAAACTACTCAAATTAGTGATAAGCAACCCTTCGCATTGACAATGGCTTTCTCAATACTGTATTCTCCATGCGCCTCACCTTGTCGCCACTGGCGGTTTCCCATCAGCAGGGAGTGGAATGGCAACATCATCATCATTTCATTTGATTTCTGATCAAAAGCTTGAGTTGATTCCGTCGAATTCGACAACCGAAATTTCAAATTCCGAATGGAAAGCTGAGCTCCAAAATGAGCTGGGACTGATCTAAGACCGTTCGAAGAGGTTCATAGACACCAACTGGTGGATTTAGATGCAATGGGTCTGATATAACTGTGACTATTCTTAGTCTTCGTTTAGGGTTGAAGTGGTTGATTAAATAGTGAGATTAGATTCTAGAGTTTCTAATTGTGAAAACTCTGCAAAGAGGAAATTTAAATATCAATTTCCTCACAAGTACCCTTGTCTGGTGTGATTTTTGCGATCCACTGTTTTGTTGTTTGAAGAGTGACATATCCGGCTGATGGAGAAGCCTTTTGCCCATTTGGATTGTTAGAACTGGACACGAGCTGCGTCTCAATGATCCCCTGATTCTTCTTCTTTGCAATTACCTCCATGTCTTTTTCTTGCGTTTTCCTTCGAGCTTTTTATGTTAGTCGCCTCATCCAGCAATCGACGCCGAATCTCGCGCTGCATTCTTTACGAGTGCAGCAGCTCTCTCACTCAATGGAAGGAGGAGTTTGTTGATATTACTTGTCATCTGCCTTCTTTTATGCATTGTGTAAAGCTTGCTTGCAGCAATGAGACAACAATCTGGCTTTGTAAGAATATGCTCGTCGTCAGTAGTGATATACTTTGGAGACTTCGAGCCATAAATTGATTGCATTTATTCGTATCCTCTTAAAGTAGCTCTTTCGTGGATGACACTATTGCAAGTAGAAAGCATGATGATGTGACGGATGTGGTGAGATTGTGTATTTGTCTGGTGATATGGGTGATATANCAAGCAGTAGTCTATGCACCTCTCCTGCCAAACGCAAAGGCATGTATTTCGATAAGACTTCAATACTCATACCATTCAATTGATCAGCCTGATTGAACCAATCCTCCTCCAAGCGAGCTTCGTAAGTTGATATATCACTGTCGATCCTACCCAAGTTCAAAACAGCCGTGTTGAGGAGGCTTGCCACGGAGCTAGTACGAGTAGTGTCGCTCCTTGCTGGAAAGCTGGGATCTAACTTCTTTCTCTCACGATAAGCTCTCTTCCTTAGCTCTTGCGCTCTGAGTCTGGCACGGGTTTTCAGCCCTTTTGACGAACTCCCCACCTTGAAAAATGATGGAGTATGATAAATTTCGAGTGGGGCAACCGCCGAATGAAGGCCAAGCATGATCTTTGTTCCCGAGATAAATACGGCGATGGCAATTGCTAGGGTAATAACTGTTTCAGGCCAGTGAGGGCTCAAATTGCAATATATCCCAAGGAGCAAACCCGTCAGAATGGTGTATTCGGTGAAGCACATGAGAAAGTTAAGATGCCCCAACGCTTTTAGAGACCCCAATACATAGTCCTCATGAGATGAGCTCCAAAGGATGGACATGATCCAGTAAAAAGAACTGAACAAGGTCAGAAATATGATGCAGGAGAGCGAAACGGCCATGACACATTCGAAAATACGCTGTACAGTATCATCGCCATCGCTTTCAACTGTTCCGTATCCCTTGGAATTTCCCCATTCGTACAAAATCCACACGCAGTTCATGAAAAGGGCGCCGAAGATGGCGTAGGCCTCGAATAATTGTATGATTCGCTCGTTTCGGATATGCATTGGTTCCAGTGTCAATGCGATGAAGCCAGTATCATTTCTTCCTACGCTGGGCATTTCGTCTTCGTTATTATTGTTGGTTTTGGATTCATCATTATCACCATCAGAGGTATCATCGCGTTGAGACGCCTCCCAGCCATCCGTCCCAATAAATAAAAACTTGGCCAAGGCGGAGTTTTTATCGGACAGTTCGTCCAGGAAAGCACATGACTGTTTCCTTGATTGAGGCCGCTGATCCTTGGCCTCGATGCTCTCTTCGTTGGCTGTACCGCCGAGATTGTTGAGTCTTCTCCCAAATACCATGTCTCACTGTTGGCTTTTATGAATTATGGGCAACAATTGCTACCCATATGGATGTGGAGGCGATCGTTGGGGCGCTGTGGGTCGGCTGGACGTCCAGTAGATTGTATCTAACGGGAGCTGAAGATAGCAGATAGCAGATCGCAGATCGCACTCACAATAAACTCATGTAGTCATGTAACATCAATTACCTCTAGAACGAGTCACATGCATGGAGAGGTGGCCGACGCGTCTATTTACGATACTGTCTGTTTGCTATGAAATGGCTACATACTTGGTTTGTCAGTTTTCGGTCGATTTTGAAGATTAAGGCTGCGCGCAGCCACGGTCGCCATAATATTATGCCGACTGACAGTCTTCATATTCTTTCCGCTGTCCTCAGAG
>JAZGVS010001048.1:0-10977 GCA_037356235.1 Bacterosira constricta
TTCCAAACCAAAGAGTTTCAAGGCCCACATGATGGCTTATATTGATCACATTGACAATAGCTATCCATCGATATGTCGTGCGCCTATGGTACCCGGGCAGAAAAAAATCTCACCTACGTTCATTCCAAACATACGGTACATGTACTAGGTAGAAGTATGTAGGTGGTACATACGGTACTTTTATCATATGTACAAACGCTCAGTACAAACTTGTCTTCCAACTTCCAACGCTTTTCACAGAACAGCAGACATTTCCGTCTGCAAGTCACAGTCACAAGAAGTGACCCCTAGAGAGTGACCCCATTTTCACAAATGTTGAAAGATTCATATCTGAAACTTCAAGGGAAACGATAGATGGTCATCTCGGAATAAACGATGGACTAAAACATGCGACCTCATTTGACGATCGACGCGACATGCGACACGCGTCGAGAGTTGCAACGATTTTATTTTTTATTTGTCACGCCCTATGTATCCTACGATAAGCAGCTTTATCACTTGCATAGACTTGCATTGATACTCAATTGCCATACCTACTTCTACCTAGAGATACTCACTAGAAGTCCTAGAGATAAGACATTAAGAAAGCGACATGGAACCTGATCGTGTAGAACGCGCCATATGGTATGTACAGGTATGTATCCCATGTACTACAGCATGTACCATATGCTCCCTACCTACTGCTTCTCTACCTACATAGTATCCGCGGGGCACATACAACATCTGTACAATACGACACCAGTCCGGGATACGGATTCTTGCTGAGACACAACTCTGGATTTATCAATGGGGGACACAACTTGTACTGTACTTGTCAATACTTTTCCCCCTTGCATTGAGAAAACGTATACCGAGGGTCTAGAGACACCGTTTATTTTCATTGTTTTATACCATTAAAAGCCAAAATCAAATGCTTTGATGCAGGTTCATATCATGATGACCAAATGAGGATTTCTCATTACTGTTGCCCCCCCCATTTTGGATCACTCGACGTACGTAAAGTATCTAGTAGGCTACCTAGCCTACCTACCGATAATTCTACGCTACAAGTTTTAGATCCACTAGATACAGAATAGATAGAAGTAGGTAAGAAGATGGTACTCCGTGGTATCTGTCCGTCCGTGGCTTGTGTGTGACTCGTCAGTGTGGTGGTTGGTCTCGTGGTGGTCCTGGTGGTCTATGTATCGTCCATCATAGGTACATATCGTACGATATCTACCAATATCGTTACGCGCGGGGGACCCCATCCTGCGACTTTTAGTTTTAGAGACATTTTATCAATCCCATCTCATTGTATTGTATGTGGCGATTGGCACACATTTCATGCTTGTTGTCATATCTACCCAACCATGATGCCCCAAAACAATGCCGGCATGCCCGGCCATCAATTCAGCGGTAACCAGCAATGGGGAAACCAGCAACAACACCAGCAGCATCATCCCCATCAACATCAACAACAACAGCCCCAAATGAATGCCTATCAAATGCAGCAGCAAATGATGCTGCGGCAACAACAGCAGACGCACCAGCAGCATGGACATGGAGGTCCTCAATCCCAAATGATGCCCGGCAACGGCATGAGCGCGTCTCAAATGATGGGTGGCCAACAAGGCCACGCCGCATCAGCCATGGGAAACAATCCCATGATGATGAACCATCCTGGGGGAGGACAGCACATGAATAATCCAATGATGGGTCAGCATGCGCAACAGCCCGGCGCGGGGGGAATGGTGGGCCAACAAGGCCAAGGCCAAGGCGGCATGTCCAATGCGGCATTCATGCAGCAGCAGCTCCAACAGCAGCAGCAGGCACAGCAGCAACAACAACAGGGCAATCCATCCTCCGGCGTGGGACCGCAAGGAGGCTCCGGCATGGCCCAAATGATGGGAGGCATGTCCGGCGCTGCGGGAGGATCTGGCAGCGGTGGATTTGCACAGCAGCAGCAGCAGGCGCAGGCGGCGCTGTATTGGAATGCGCTGCAGGCGTCGGGTGCGTCGGGGCAGCAGCAGCAGCAGATGGGGGGGCAGGCGTCGCAGCAGGCTCAGCAGCATGCCCAACAGCAGCAGCATGGTATGAGTGCGGGTTCCGGTTCGGCAATGCACAATGCCGGAGGGATGGGCCAACTGCAACAGCAACAGGCACAGCAGCAGCAGCAGCAGCAGCAACAGCAGCAGCAGCAGCAGCCAAATACCAATCAAGGCGGCAGCGCAGCGAGCAATCCCGCCCAACCGCAGCCACCGGGGGGGAATAACCAACCGCCAGACAGCCAAGCCCAACTATTACTCCAACAGCAAAATTTAATTGCGCAATTGCAGCGACAGCTCCAGCAGCAGAATCGCGGTGAGCCCGTGCCACCGGGGCAGCAACCAAATGAAATGCCGCAACCGTCGGTTGGCGGAGGGCAGCAGCAAATAATGCCCAATTCGAATCCCATGCAGAATCAATTTGGGAATGGGTTGAGTATGACTTCGCCTTCGCCTTCTATTGGGGGGCCCTCTATTGGGGGAGCACTGCCGCCGTCGGTAGCGATGAATCAGCAGCAGCAATTGCAATTCCCCCCGGCAATGCAGGGTCTCATGCAACGTCAGGATAGCGGTAGTTTCGGACAGGGTAATTTGGGGAGGCAGGGTAGTGTGGGGAGGCAGGGTAGTTTGGAGAGGCAGATGCAGGTTCAACAGCAGCAACAGCTTCAACAACAGCAGCAGCAGCAGAGTCAGCTACCAAGCATGCCTGGGAATGCCATGAGTAATCTCCCAGGACAGCCTCTCAATTTTCGAGAAATGTTTGGAAACAATCCCACTCCTACACTTAATTCTACCCGGCAGCAAAAGACGCAGCTTTCAACCAACGCCAAGCAACTACGAGCTCCATCGACTTCCCAAACACCCAATCTTCCCTCCCTCAGTGTCACTCCCCAAATATTGGATGGCAATCCACAAATGGGGAATTCGAATCCATTATTATCACTGCGTCCCCCGTCCACGGTTATTGCAGCGTCGACACCGGCTCCGTTGCCATTGTTGAAGGGCGGTAGTCCTAGGGGTGCAGCTGTGGGTCTTTCGAATAAAAATCAGCAGGTTGCGATGGATGAGGTGATGCGGAGGGGTTCCACTTCGTTAAGAAGGGGTTCCTCGGCGAGTGCGAGTGTTGGTGGTAACCTGCCGCAGCCAAGAGGAGGTCCACAACAGCCGCCGGGAGTAGGTCCGCCAAAACAGGACACATCCAAACAGCAGAAACAACAGCATCAATTGCTCATGGCTCACATGCTCCAACAGCAAATGGGAGGAGCGGGGACAAGGAACAATAGCAGTGCCAATACCACCGCTACCACTGCAAACAATAGTACCGCTGCCAGTGCCACTGCTGCAACTGCAGGGGGAGGGCCCGGAGGAGGCATGCTCGAACAACGCGTCAAACAATTTAAAGTCATGCAGCATTTGCAACAATTGCAGCAGCAAAAGCAGGTGAATCCAACAGCTACAGCAGCAGCAGGGGGGAGCGGGAGTACCGGGGGAGCGCAGGCACAGTCACAGCCGCCGCAGGCACCACAGCGCCGGCGTAGCAATCAAGGATTGGGCGGAAAGGGATTGGCCGGAAAGAAAAAGAAAAAGGATGGAAAGAAAGGAGCGGGCAGCGCTGGACCGAGTCCCGTACCGCCCGCTGCAGCGGCAGTCCCCGGGGCAGTTGCCGCCGGCAGGACGAAACCAATCCGAAAAAACGGCAAGAGCAGTGCTGCCCCCAAGCCCCCCTCCCGCCAAGGCGGCAATGCAGCCTCCGCATCCGCCTCCAATCTAGCGGATACCACGTCCGAAGCATCGCGAACCCTCTTTGACGAATTCTCGCCCTCGGCTTCCGAACTCAATCATGCCGCGGGCTCCTTAGGAATTGCGGACCCCACACCCATTGCGGAAGGGGTGCATTCCAAAGGAGGCAGTGGCAGTGGGGGAAAGAATAAATATGGTTCGCAGCAGAGTTTTTTGGATGGGCATTTTGCGGGTGGGTGGCAGAGCAATGTTGATTTGTTGGATCGGAGGAGGATTCATTTTCATATTATCAAGGTTATTGAGAGGATGAGGCCGGATGCTAATCGGATGAGTCAAAAGTGAGTCAATTTTTCATTGTATTTAGTTGCATTTTTTGATGATAGGGGCAGGCTTTTTGTATCGTTGTGGTGTTGGGATGAACATCTTCTCTTTATGCTCTTTGCTCACAAACGTTGTCTCTTTTGCAATATTACACAACAGCCGACTTCCCCTAATGGCAAAAAAGCTCGAAGAACACCTCTACCGATCCGCGCACACGAAGGACGAATACATCGACCCAGCCTCCCTCAAGCGTCGGCTTCATCTCATTGCCAAGGGAGTGGGAGTTCCCAAACCCGGCGAAGCAGCACCAGCGACAGGGGAAAATGCCGATGCAAGTGCTGGAGGGAGCGCCAGTGGCGAGCAGCAGCCCTCTGTCGAAGGGGGCAGTGTGGGCGGTTTGTCCGTGTCGAATGACAGTCTTGGTTCCAGGACGAATCAGCCTGTGCCGATAGAGGCTGTGTCGCGGGGTCCGGCGCCGTCGGTGGGCAAGAAGATCAAGGCAACTGCGAGATCGGCGAACGCGCAGCAGCAAGCGAATACGGCGCAGGATCAACATCAGCAAAGGCTTCTTTTGCAACAGCAGCGTGAGCTGTTGCTGATTTCACAAGGAGCGAACAATGCCCCAAATCAGCAACAGAACGATGGACAGAACTCCACAACAGGCCTCCCACAAGACTTGAATTTGGTCACCGGTGCCACCCAAGACACAACTCAGAACAACCCACGCTCTGAAAAGAAAAAGGTGATACTCCTCCAACAACAACGTCGTCTTCTCCTCCTAAGCCATGCCTCAAAATGCACTGGCGGCACTAACTGTCGTACCAAATTCTGTCCCCAGATGGTAACCCTCTGGAAACACATGAAAAAGTGTCGCGACAAGCATTGCAAGATATCTCACTGCCTTTCCAGCCGATGCGTTTTGAACCATTATCGGATATGCAAGGCTGATGGCAAGACGGCGAGTTGTTCGATTTGTGCTCCGGTGAGGAAGCACATTCGACAAAATAACGATGGTGGTCCCGAAGACGTTGATGGCAGTGAGGTGGGGGAGGGTTGTGATTATGGATATGGTGATGCAGGGGATGAATTGGACATGTTGGCTATGGGCAGCGATGGCGATGGGTTGGATCCGCTGGATGCCACTATCGGTCCGTCGGATGATGGGGGGATGGATATGGGCAGCATTGGCACGATGGGAGGAGGTGGTGGCCAGGCTCTGCTTGGGAGCTTGGAACCGTTGAATGCTTTCACCATGTCGGAACAACAAGAACAACATGGGAATTTGACTCTGAATGATGATGTGTCGATGTCGTTGGAGCTGAACAACCCTACCATACCGCAGGCGATTGGGTTGCCGTTGCCTCTATTGCAGGAATTGGGCATGGAGAACAACAACACCATGCATCAACAACAAACAGCAGCAGCAGCAATGGATAGTATGCCCCCTCAACTTCAGGGACAGCCGAATAGTAGTGACCATCATGTGAACGAACTTCAGAAGAAGCAGCTCCTTTTGCAGCAGGTTCAGCAGCAGAAGGTGGGCTTCGTTTCTCTTTCATTACAGATTGCATCTGTTTCATTTATGTACCGTATTTTCTCACTTATTCCCCCCTTCTTTTTTGTAGGCTAACCTCTTTGGTCAGAGTCAAAAGTTGCAGCAACAATTAAGGTCGGTTTTGAATCCACAGCAAGCGCAGCAGCTACAGAAACAGCAGACAATTCTCTTGCAATTGAATCAACAGTTTGAACAGCAGCAATTGATCCTTCAGAGTGAGATACAACGTCAGACCATTTTGCTACAGCAGAGCAACGCACAGCTTCCCACGTCACCCGCTAGAAATAATGGTAATGGTGCCAATGATTCATCTTCGAGTAAGAAGCCCAAAGCCAGAAATACTTCAACTTCCGCCTTACCCAAGCGAGCAAGTGCTAAACTTCCGAAAAGGTCGGCAGATGGCATTTCCACCAATGAAGGTCAGAATGAAAGTAGTGCCATATCACGTCCCAGGAAGATGCCTAAAGTTGGTAATAATATTCAGGAAAAAGATGGCAAAAAGACTGAAAAACCAATCCAAAAAGCAATCGAAGGTGGAACCACGGCCAATCGTCAGGCGGAAAATCCCACCAAAAAGTCGTCATCTGAAAAAGCCCCCCTTGACAAGGGTTCATCTCTAATAACAACCATGCTCAAACCAGCCATCGAACAACATCTCAACTCCCTAACAAGCACTGGCCAATTGACACCTCGGCACATTGCTCGAAAGTGCTTCCCACTCGTGAACAAACTTATCAATCATGAGTATGGATGGATCTTCAAGGATGCGGTTGATCCTGTTGAATTGGGAATCCCGGACTACTTTGACATTGTCGAGCATCCCATGGATCTTACCCTTGTGGCGAATAAGCTCGAGGAAGGCGCCTACAAGGATGTGACGTCGTTCGAACGCGATACGAAGCTCGTGTTTGAAAATGCCGTGCTTTTCAATGGAGAGGAGAGTGACGTGGGGGGAATGGCCAAGGAATTGTTGCAAATTTTTGCTGCAGACCTTGGTAATGCCACGAAAGGTGAGGTGAGGCTTATATACACACTTGACGTTAGTCCGTCCTTTTCCCTTTCCTTGTGTTTGTTCACCAATCCTCACACTCCTTTTGTTCTTGCTTTTTTGTGGTATCCCTCTTCCCACCCTAGGATTAAATGTTGACAAGGAGCCTCAGAAGAAGAGAGGTAACTCATGTGCCCTCTGTGGGAACTATCGTCGTGTCCTTGAAGCGCCCGCCCTCTTCTGCAGCGGTGTGTGTGGAATGCAAAAGATCCGTCGCCATGCTACCTACTACAGTGACCGTAATAAACAAAATCATTGGTGTGAGCGCTGTGAAAAGCGTTTGAAAGAGGATACGCCGATCCGACTGGACGATGGCAGAGAAACGAAGAAGTCTCTTCTCCTGAAACTGAAGAATAATTCACAGCCAGAGGAAGCTTGGGTGCAGTGTGATCAATGCCATGACTGGAATCACCAAATTTGCTCATTGTTCAATGGAGCGCAGAACTCAAAATCATCCTGTTACACGTGCCCCAAATGCTACATTAAAGACCAAGCCAATGCAATGGAAGACACGCCAGCAAGAACCATCAAAGGCGCTAAGGAACTGCCACATTGTAACTTGAGCCGTTCAATTGAGGAAGGGTTGTTGCGGACATTATCCAAAGCGTATGAGCAAGTGGCAGGGGACAGGGGTTGTACAGTTGCCCAGGTTGAAAAGGCGGAAGGCTTGAGTGTCAGAGTTGTGTCGTGTCTAGAGAAAAAACACAAGGTTCGCGAAGAGGTAAGTTTATTGGTCGCAATTGTTCATCCTCTGATGTACGGTATGTACTCTGCTCACATAGAAAGTGAATTTCGTTTCCATCTATCAGATGCTGGCAATGTATTCGAAGAAAGAATACCCATCTGAATTCAAAGTTACGACAAAGTGCATCGTTTTATTTCAGAAGATCCATGGCGTGGATGTGCTTCTGTTTGGAATGTATGTCTATGAGTATGGCGATGAATGCCTGGGACCAAATCGTAGGCGGGTTTACATTTCATACTTGGATTCAGTACAATATTTGGAGCCATCATCTTTCAGAACAATTACCTACCAGTCTGTCATTACCGAATATCTTCGATTTGTCAAAAAGCGTGGCTTTCACACCGCTCACATTTGGAGTTGCCCACCCGCCAAAGGAGATGAGTATATTTTCTACTGTCATCCAAATACTCAACTGACACCCAATGACGACTTATTGTGCTCCTGGTATGATGACACGCTTACCAAAGCGAAAGATGAAGGCATTGTCCTGAGCACGAGGACTCTCTACGACGAATATTTCAAGAACAATGTCGTGAACCCTGAGACTGGCGATNACCCTGAGACTGGCGATATGTATGATCCTACAAGCCTCCCCTATTTTGATGGTGATTACATTCCGGGTGAGATTGAGAAGATAATAAAAGAATTGAATTTGGAAGAGTCAAAGCTGAAAGGCCCGGTTACAGGGAATGCCACGCAGAAGAAAAAAGGGAGTGCCACTCAGAAGAAAGAGGGCAAACGAGTTGGAACGAGGTCTAACCCAGGAGAGCTCGTGAACCAAGCGCGTGACAAAGTAATGAATCGACTTGACCTTGTGTTGTCCAGGATGAAGAAAAACTTCATGGTTGCTCAACTTCTCAGTGATGAATTCATACATGCTGTTGATAAGGGCGAAGATGTCTCTTCCTGGACTGAAATCAGCACGAGCATGAAGAAATCTAAGCAGAAGGGCAAGAATCCAAGTGTGCTCCGCATTTCAGATTTTGGTGATAGGGGAGCAGACTGTCTGAAACTGTCATCCAAGGAATCAATCTCTCCATCAGACAATTCCACATTGAAAGTAACTTGGAAAATTGTAGGCAACACGAAAGATCTTGACCCATTGGTTGAGGAAGACTGCCTTGATACCCGGCTTCAATTTTTGAACTATTGCCAGAAAAACAATTATCAATTCGACGAGTTAAGACGGGCAAAGCATACTACGATGATGCTATTAGCTCACTTGCACAACCCCCGTGCCGAGCATGAGCAGCAAATCAAGGCGCATCTTCAGGTTATTACACATGCTGCGACTTGTAGTGGCTCTCCAGGATGTTCATCTTCAAACTGCCAGCGAATGAAGCAGCTCTTTGGACACATTAAAAGCTGCGATGTAACATACAAGCGAGGATGCAAAATATGCCTTCGCTTGTTCATGCTTCTAACAAAGCATGCTCGTGACTGCGATTCAGAGAGATGCCCTATCCCTTACTGTGGTCCTATAAAAGAGAGGACTCGATTGCTGTGGAAGCAACAACAGATGATGGATGATCGCCGTCGAGATGCTCAGAATGATCGAGTCAGAGTAGAAACTATGCATGATTGATGTTGAATTCCTCTTTTCCTCTTACACTGAGGGAGTTTCAATTGAGTCATGATACACGTTAATGTAAATTAGATCTTGTAGAAAAATTTCTTGTGAAAGCTTAGCAGAACAAGATCACCAAGTTTGCCATATTTTGCTGGGTGGCGGGCATTGATAGTTCTGGCCACAGCTTGTTCACAGATGAGGTGTCCGAATTACTGTAAATTGTCAATAAAAAGCACTTGTGCAAACTCTCTATTTAGCTTTGATTATATTGAATCACTTCACACCAGCCAATGAGTAGACATTCCGTACGATTCATAAAAACAACTTCCACTCAAATCCACGATCAGCACTTTTGGTCTGCTCTGTCTATTGAAGCCAATTATTTTCTCAACACGACACGTAGGTATTGGAATTCGGACATTTGGAGGCAAAAGGCACATAGGATGGATGTGGCGTATAAAAGCTCTGGGGATTACTATACTAAAAATGATAACAGTTGGTATCAATTATTTTAGACAAATACTGAAAAGTGATAGGTACAACCATGAATGAGTTGGTACAACAACTGTCGAGAGAGACGTCTTTCAGCAGCTGGCAACAGAGTTGACACAGTGAGTACCAATCCTCATCCTAGCCAGATGATTGAGTCACTCAAAGGTTTGCGTATGAAATCTTTGCCGAAAATTAGTCGCCGGTCTTCATCCTCGCCAGATGCAGTTGGGGTCAGTTGAATCAATCGAGGGTTTGATGAAAGTGTTGCTGACTCTTATCATATCTAGCCAGATACTACCGTTAAAGTTGCTCAAGGTTTGCCTACAAAAGAGTTGCCGATTCTCATCCTTGCCAGAGATGTGATCGTGTCACTCAAGGGTTTGCTGAAAAGAGTAGCCGATCCACATCCTAGCCATATATGATCGAGTCGCTGAAGGGTTTGCCTGCAAAAGAGCTACCGAAAAAGAGTTGCTGATTCTCATCCTACATCCTAGCCGTTTGCTTACGAAAGTCCAGCCACCATTGGTCATACAGTTTGCACAATAATGCATTTGGACCGACATCACTGGGCAGGCCTACCAGAAACTGCGCCCAAACAAGCACCTGCATCATAGGGCAAAGGAGGAGATATGTGGTATCTGAATTATCACTGTCTGTTACTTTGCATCATGGCTAAAAAAAGCGGAGACGAAGAGCTTAACACATTATGTGCAGTAGGCGCTTTCTCTCCTGCGGTGGTGGTATCTTCTGCCCTCCTCTGCCATACATCTAACGTGCCTTTGCTGATCTCAAATAAAAACGACCTTGTCCTATTTTGCTGCTTTTGTATTCTTCTACCTAGCACCGGGCAACGATCATTCTAGCAGTAAAATTGTGAGCCAGAGAGGAGTCCGGGGGAAATAGTGATATCAGCTCCTTTCCAAGCGAATCGACAAATTCATCACCCCTTCTTAAACGTAAAGCATGCCATGGTCCGGCCCGAGACATACCATCGAATAAATCTTTGGCATTCTTCCAACACATTTCGTGCACGATCAACTCGTCATGGATGATTTTACCCCCGGCTGCAGCTATAGAAGCTTGCATATTTTCATCCCATGGGTCTTCCTTTTCCTTACTCTGTTTATCTCCGATTTTTCTTTTCACCAGATCTCCCCAAAGTCCCAAGGGACTAGTATCATCACCTCCTGTTATTTTGGGTTGGCGGGGAGGCCAATACATTAACACACAAATTCCACCAGGTTGCATTCTGCCAATCCATGATTCAACAGCTGATATGGGCCTAGGAAGCTGCTGCAATCCAAATGCAGAAAATATGACATTATATGGACCACAAGGAGGATCCTGTGCATCACCGACCTCAGTTGTGATGCATTCTTTATAATTTGCGTTGCCTTCTTTCTCACATTCGAGTTCAATTCGTTTCCTAGCGGCATCGATCATACCGGGTGCGAGGTCACTGCCCAACACCTTCGATGTGGG
>JAZGVS010001049.1:0-11203 GCA_037356235.1 Bacterosira constricta
GGTTAGCACAATAACAAAACGTGGTATATATTAGGTTCAACGTTAGAGTCAATGCACTCACTGTGATAGAAGCCGAAGCTATTCATTTTCTTTCTCTTTCTACTCTTCATGATCGATGAAGGTGTCGATCAAGGTTATGAGTCAAAGTGAGAGAAGCGAGATAAGTGAACGCACACAACAACAACTAGCTTCTTGTTTGCAACGACATCCTTTTTCAAGTCGTTTTGATACATGGAGAGGAATTCGTATTGAAATACCGCGAACACCTCCATTACTTTCCGTTTATGGCTACGTACTGTGATATTACCTACTTCTGTATTTCAAACGATTGGCATTTCATACTTACTTCCGTAGGAATCGTTTTGAAATATCGTGAACACTCCACTACTTTTTGTTTAAGGCCACGTACCGTGATACTACCTACTTATGTATTTCAAACGATCGGCATTTCATTCTTACTTCCATAGGAATCGTATTGAAATATCGTGAACACCTCCATTACTTTTCGTTTATGGCTATGTACCGTTCTGATCCTCACTTGTATATTGAGTTCCTCCATTACTCTATAATGTACCACAGGTCTTTTGTTTACAGACTGTCGTTTCTTCCACTCTCACTCTATCATCTATGATGTACCTACTTCTACCATATTATTAAGTAAGTAAGTAAATACTATTTAGGCACGCTACTAATCTAGAGGGTGTCAATAGGGAGGCCATTAATAGATTAGTATGCATCTCATAATATCTACTATTATCGCAGCTAGCTAGCTGCGGACTCATTTTTTCAATCCTCGGTCCATTTTCAAGATGAGTAATCCTATGGTTCATTCTTACTTCAGCATATTGGACAACAGATTTTTTTGTCGCCAGCTCTATTTCAAAGAACCCACTTCTTTGAAAAAATCCACTGAATCCTTCAAAATGTTCGTCATGCTCGTGACTTTTATTCCAAGAGAATTCATTTTGTCAAGATTAAACTTTGTTGGGACGATTATATCATCTCCCTGATACTTAAATGGGGTATTCAACGGTATAGCCGGATAAATATCTTTCAACGTGGACAGAATATCATTCCAGTGCAAACTCTCCACGAGAGAAAAATATCTCCCCGACGCATTGGTATTTTCCAAAGCAGCAACGTGCATGGCAGCACAGTCACGAACATGGATGAAGCTCATTGAGTCGTTTGGTGCAGTTTGCTTTCCTCCGGTGATCCATTTATACAACGCTCCCATTGTGCCAGTTGGAGTGTACGAATTTCCTTCTTCGCCAGCACCCACTGGTGGACCGAGGATCATCGTTGGGCAGATCGCGCTAAATCTAAAATCTCTCCCATTATCGATTTGTGCCTTCACCCACTTATGACAAAGACGCTCTTGGATGAAAACGAAATGATATAATCATAAAGAAATGAACTTAAGGTCCTAATCAAAAATGTGCTGACTAATGAACATACCTTGTCGAGTTTTCAAACATCCGTAGTAGTTGCCACGTGAAAGTTGAGCAGCATCATCCGACCAATGTGATTCATCTTTGATAATTGGTTCAGGTGTTGGTGCCGCAGCGGACATGGACGAAGTGAGGACCAAGCATTGAACTGATGGGCATGTGTGTATTGAATCCAACACCTCCTGTGTTCCCTCCATCCCTGGATTCAACATATCTCGCTCTCCGTCGAACTCCCTGCCAGATAATTTAGGGCTTAAAGGGGATGCTGCATGAATAACAGCGTCGCAATCAGCTAGTGGGTTTGCATAGCGTCCATACAATGATTTGTCGCCCATATCGCCCGTTGAGAATAGGGTAAGCTTGCCGATATCGGTGGATGGAGCAGATGGAATTTTTAGAAGATGTCCGATCGACTTTACGTTATCTGCATTGCGTACACAGGCATGAACGTTGTACCCCTTCTCGAGCAGCTGCTTGACGATATGAGAGGCGAGGTACCCGTTGGCACCTGTTACTAGCACCGTGCGGATAGGAGAAGAGGCCATGATGGCGACTAAAGGATGGATGAATTGCAAGAGGATGAATGTAGTGAAGAATTTCGCCACCATGGTTCNCCAAGCGCGGTTGCGGGTTGTTCGGGTGTTCGCGTTCTCATGTTCATGATTTTAGGGCGCTCCAAACGGTATCACGCCCGTCACCCCTCGTCACCCGCTGACCAAAACTCGCTCGACTGAATATAAAACTTACTCTCTCTAGATAAGTAACTCGCATAAATAAGATATGTAGAAGTGTTTGGCGGGGAATGCCGACCAAAAAGCGTAGATTCCCCCCCAACCTCTGACACCCAAACCCTCCCAAACCCCAAACACCGAACGCCACGGTCTTCCCGTGCTCCGTCCGCCCTGGCCTGGCCTACAACCTACAATACCTAGCCTGGCCTCCATCCACAACTGCCATTAATCACCCAATACCCAATCCAATACCAATACCTCTCCCGATACCCAGCCAATACCCGATAGAGATACTGAGAGATAGAGTATAATTCGGTAGAGATACCACCTACAATCAGAGGGGAATAGAAACACACACCACAAGTCACAAGAACTTCCCATGACGAAAGCAACTTCAGAAGAAACTCCGTGGGTAGATGCATGGGTACGATGGGAAAGAAATTCCATGGAAGTTTATGATGGCGATCGTGCAGCAGATGAGGAGGACGAGGATGAGATGCCGACACCCACCGAGAGCTACACTTTTACATATCCCAACCCAGCAATAACGAGTGATCAGCAAGATCATATAGGTGATATCAAGTTGGAACTCAAGGGGTATCATGATGACAGTGAGCAAACTTGGAATTCGACTGGGCTGACGCTATGGAGATCATCTCATCATTTGTGCCAATATTTGGCTTCAGCAGAGTGCAATATGCTGCAGGATAGAAGCATCAAAGATTTGAGGATATTGGAGGTCGGTTCGGGGCTCGGTCGATGTGGATTGCTTGCTCACCTTTTATCTCACGAGAATGTAACAACACTATTGACTGATGGCGATACTGATACACTGAAGCAGTTGAGGGAAAATGTGAAGAGCAATATCAAAGATGATGATGGCAACATATCTTGCAGGCAATTGTTATGGGGAGAAGAGCATGCCAACAAATTTCTATCACTACAGCCAAAAGAAAGTAAATTTGACATCGTCTTGGGTTCAGATCTTCTTTATGCAAAGTCAGTTATTAGACCGCTTTTTGAGACCGTTCGCGTACTGCTCAAATCAGATGGGAGCAAGTTTCTCATGGCACACTGCTCAAGGCGAGAAGGAAATGAGGTTGATTTGGAATCAGTTTTGGATGTTGCCGATGAGGAGGGCTTTGAGAAAGAGGTACTGATAGAAGATGGTGACATTTCAGTATTTAGTTTTATGCATAAGCAATGATTAACAAAATGGTTGAATAGAAAGAGCTGAAGATGCTGCAAGCACGATCCAGAGCCACGGATGAATCACCATCCTTCTCCTTTCTCTTTGTGACCAGCATGTTCTTGTTCTTCCGTTTCATTGCGATCTCTGTCTTCTTCCACTTCATCGCCAGGCCACCTGTATGGTCAGCCTCCCACGATTAATCTTCTACTCGAGCGCTCGGACTTAGGAAAAGTTGAAGACACCAGACTTGANTGCGATCTCTGTCTTCTTCCACTTCATCGCCATCTTCTTGATCTTCTGTTTCATTACCATCTTTTTCTTCAATTTCATAGGTCAATATGTAACCTGCGATAGGCTCCCTTTGCAAGCTGAGTTGTGAACACACCCTCTCTCGCATGGATCTGTTGCATCAGCGATGGATGAGTTGCCTGAAGATGCTACTTTGGAAGGGTCAAGGCAGTACAGAGAATATCCATCCTACTCACCTCTTGGTACATCCAAACATATGTACCAACAGAAACAGTCGGTCTGATTGTTGCAATCAGCAGGGGAGTCAGCATGTTGAAGTCTTCGTCGGTTGATGGTAACTTCTCATTGAAAACAGTGGTTTCACATCCATCCACTGGAGAAGAAGGCACGTGTGCATCGTAGCCTTCCAGTTGGAAATAGGGCAGCGCATCTCCATATTCGACATAAGCAGCAGTAATGCCTGAAACTCCATTTTTTTCATACCATGTGATGTGTATCTGGCAAAAGACGAAGAGCATGCGATGTTGCAAGAAAGGGGTAGTAATCGCTTTGCGTTTCATTAACATTCTTTTATCAAGATCTTATGAAGCATGACTGGACTTGCCACTTTCAAAAGTTAAACACAATGAAGTTCAACATCTCTTCTTGTAACAGTAGCCGCGGCATCATCCCAAGTCTGTGGTGTCGTAGCAGCTCTCTTACAACATGGCAGCTCATTTGCATCGATAAAAAGAAAGGAATTATTTTCTCCTATGCTTCTACCATACATGATCATCATCATCTTCGTCCAGGTCTAACACGTCTAAAGCTTTGTCCATGTACGGCGAGATCAAGATAATATACGACACCAATATGGATTGCAATAAAATGAATCTCGTACAATATTATCATCCTTTGGTTCTTGAGAGTACTGGCCAGCTTCATGAACGAAAGTAATAATTTTGGCACGAGTTCGAAAGAAATCTCATTGAGGTATTACATCTTGATCAGGCTTTCATACCACTCTTATTGGATTTCTTGTCTTTGGAGCAACACTTGCATCACTATTCAAGGTTGAGATTTCCAAGTTTAGAGGGGCAGGGCAAACAAATTCTAGCATTTGAACTAAATGACCGATAATCAATCTAAGTTATTCACTACGACATGAAGTCACGTATTGTTGCGAAGTGCAAGAGCTGACACAAAAACCGTTAACCTAATCAACGTGATACGAATTTGATTCCAGCACCCCCACAAGCCCATGCAAGTATCAATAATGGGGCCCAACCGTTGTCTTCTTCCGACCTGTCAAATTCACAATAATATTGCTGGGTATGACACGTGTTGATAAGGCGGAACATTGAAAAGAATTAGCTGAAAAATTATACGATGTTTATCTTTTTCGTTCAACAGTAAAATTTCATATGCCAAAATCAATCAAGACAGTATCACCCTCTTATAGCCTCTTAGACTTCTCTCGAGCATCGCTCTTCATTTCATCGCAAGCAACTTGGCTTTCCCTCAGCGTGAATGCATACTCCTCTTTCGTAATGTAACCCTCTATAAAGCCCTCTCTTAGCTCATCGAATAGCATATCATCACTCAAACCACAAACCGCAGCCTTTCTAAAACTGAGCATTGCTTCCTCAACATCTCCCCTTACGTACTTGAGAAGATGGCCAACGTAGAAGTAGGTGCGGACCGAACCAAGATCGGCTGCTGTTTGGAAGCATTCCGAAGCCTGCTCGAAATCTTGATCGACACCACTTCCTGAGAAAAATCGCAGTCCAAGAAGACACGCCGCATCCCTACTGCCAGCTTCTATAGCACGGCGGTACCATCTCAATCCCTCTGCCTTATCCTGTCGTAGGCCCATTTCACCGTTAAAGTGGATGACCGCTACGCGATAAATGGCATCGGCATGGCCAGCATTGGCCCGTTTCAATACTTCCTCCATGTGTTTAGCAGGCATTTTCTCCGCGTTATATTTTCTTTCATCTTCTCGGCAAAATGGGCAAATATGCACCGCCGTCCAATCATCCATGGTTTGTGCTTCGCATTGGCTTATGATGCAACCCAAACAAATGGTTTTCCCACAGCAAATCCAGGAATAACAACTTTCAGACTTATCCAGAGGCAACGGAATGAAGCAGATTGGACATTCATCTTGGCACGGGTGGGGCCAATTCTTCAGAGGATCATCGATCCGTGTGGCAGCGGCCGCACGAGCTCTTTCCTTTTGGTCTTCAGTCGGCTCCTGCATAATTATCGCCGATGGTATAGGAATTATCTCTGCTTAGAATTTAAGTCGCGGTATTTATGTGGAGCTTCATGTTTTGGGGAGTAGATGACTTTGTAGGGTTATGTCCTTGTTGTAGGAATCGTCATTTCAGCTCGCGCGCAGTATGGGTCAAGAAGGGGTCAAGAGTGCAATCATTACGAAAAGATCAGTAAAGATAGACTCGAAAAGGCCTCTGCGCACCAGGTCACATTCACTCTTCGGATCGATAAGTTTGGACTTGAAAACCTAATCCCAATCGCATTCACTCAATTCTCCTCGAGCTTCTCGTGGTAATTATCGTGCGAAGGTAGCCAATATTGAGCACCAGCCCCCAGCATAATCCTTTTTCCCTTTCAAAAAGAACGGAGAGTTGTCAGTTTTAGAAGAAAGACAGTTTCATAGCTGGAACAAAGGAGAGGAAGAATCCAGCATCAGCGCAAAGCTGCAAAGGATGCAAAATCTGCTTTAAGGCATTCTAAAAAGCCAATATAAGAGCTAAAAGGAGAGTAAAGTAACAGGTGCTCGATCCAACACGTCTAGCAAATAACGATGGCCAGCATCCCCGTCAAAATCATCTCCCGCAGCCTCCACTATCTTTCCTAGTTTCCAATCTCCAAGAAGAGCCTGTTCCGATTTCATCATATTTGCTACCATGATTCCAAATGGTCCATTGGCAAACTCTATTTTGGCTTCGTCGGGCGCATCCACGAGGGGTGTGGACTTCATCATGTGTCGCACTTGGCTGGAGGACACGTGGTCCTGGTGAAGGTCGGCAAATAACGTGGATGATTTGACCCAGTTTACCATCGCCTTCTCGAAGGACCATGCATTGGGGCATGATGCGTGTGACGCGATGACCAATGTCAGGAGGTAGCAGCGTATTTTCGACATGGTGTTGATGGCTGTTATTGTAAAATAATTATGTTCTATCGCTGTTGTAATTTTTTGTAATTGTCCCTAATCTTGGGGGAAATTACAAATCCAAAATGGACGAATTACAAAGTCAATTATAAAGATATAGATTTATTGATTCCTAAGCTGCATATCTGATACTGGCGAATATGTATGAACCCAAAATAAGTGACAAAGTCGCATATCACCTAGATTTTAATTTCGTTATGGCTAGACCCATCATGTTTAGGGCTTGAGACACTAATACTAATAATAGGTAGAGGGCATGGCAATGGCAGGTGTGGGTGAGAGGTGAGAGAGAAGATATCTAGTAGAGAATAGATACCACAAAATAGGATTCGACGATGCTACGGTCTTTGCGTGCCCATCAGTTGATCCGATACAGCCGTTTTGATAATGGAATCCGAATGCTCATGGGCTGCAAGAGGCAAAACAATGGAGTAATAATGGACAATATCAGAACCTTAGTGTCACCTGCTTCATCATGTGCCGTTCAAAATCCGACCTACCAGATCATTTTGTCATGCCGATGCCTGCCCTCTCACGTGTGTACAATTCCTTCACTGAAAATGGTATAATTTCGAAATGGAATTTTGACGAAGGAGAATCTTTCTCTGCTGGAGACTCTCTTGGTGTATGTATTCATTATTTGTTTTCTAGTGAGCATTTAATAGAAAATGCGTCATGCATAACTCTGGAAAAGGCACATATGCTGACTTTTATGTAACCACAATTGTTTGTCGTCACTTTTGTTCTTAATTCCAAACTGAGTAGGAAGTTGAAACTGATCAAGGTATCTTTGATCTTGATGCTCAGGATGATGGATGCGTAGCAAAGCATTTGGCAGCTGAGGGCACTGGCAAGGCGATAAAAGTTGGCATACCCATTATAATCTTGGATGAAGCTGAAGATGTGGAAGCGTTCAAAGATTATGTTCCAGGAGATTCCACTGCTGATTGAAAGAAGTTATTGAAATGGCAATGATGCGCGCTGGTAAAAAAAGAGAAGAGAGAGGCAAAAGTAAACGTTTTTACATGCATGAATCAACAACATTACGTTTGTCTCACTCCATCCAGCATGTTATAAGTCAGTGATCGCCAAGTAAGGAAAACTATGGCACTACTCTTCCTATTGATTTATGCCGTGTAGATCCAGCCAAATAATGCTAAGAAGTGTGCATTCTATGCAATGGCCCTGCCATATGAATTCTAATTCAGAACACATAGCATGGTATGACATTCTTTTGTCTACCAAATATTGTTTTGGAAAAAAGGTACAGAATAGAAAGTCATTCATTGCAAAAAAGAATCTTCGGCATGTCAGTTGTTCTGTCAGCTGAGTTCACACAACACACAACAGAGATCGACAGTTGGAGGTAATACCAAATAATGATGACAACAGTATTTTAATTTGATTTGTCCATATTGCAGTTGCATTTCAGACCCAAGAATAGCAATACCTATTCACACAGCCCCCAACTTCGATAACATCATAAGTGTACCCATTGCAATGCAACAATGTATAAATCTTCATCAACCACTAAATATCACGCCTAGTACAACATATAATATGTTCACATTATTATCTCCTACAAAAGACTGAGCCTGACTGCGTACCTATTCAATGTCTATGTTGCTTCTTTCATGACTGCATTCATTTCCTTAATTTGTTTGTCCATGTTTGCAGTTGAATTTTGTACCAAAGAATTAGTACATCCACACACACACGATTCTCCTACTATCACTTTCAGATACCACCAGCAGGTTGATTGTACCCAAAATCCATTGTCGTGCCAATATATATGAATCTCCACCAGCCACCAACTAACACACCAACCACCAAAGTAGACCGCTTTCTACTATCTCCTATTACCACCACCCTGTCGACTTCGACTAGCTCTTCTACTAGTCATTCGATTCTCATTTTGCCCATGATCATCCTCGTGATTTCTAAAGTACAAGCTCTGTT
Source organism: Bacterosira constricta (assembly GCA_037356235.1). Classification (NCBI taxonomy): domain Eukaryota; phylum Bacillariophyta; class Thalassiosirophyceae; order Thalassiosirales; family Thalassiosiraceae; genus Bacterosira; species Bacterosira constricta. The sequence continues at coordinate 8,764 of JAZGVS010001049.1, forward strand.
GATTAATTTTGAATCCATATACGCGCGGAATATAATGTTGGGATGGTCGTACAGGTATCATTTCCTATTCAAGAGAGATTAAAATGGTGGACGAATTAGTACGAGAAAAGTAGAAAAGCCAAGATTAGAATTTCGGAAAATTGCAATGACAAAATGAAACAAATGATCACAATGACAAATCAAGCATCATACTATAACACTCCACACAAACTCACCGGATGAGTCATGAGATACAAATGCGGAAAAGTAGTACCAAAATACGCCCCATCAATTTGGAAAGAGCANGGCGTGCATCCCCCGATTGGTGACAATGTACCGTGCGTGGATCAACCCATAGAGCATTTCGGCTGCCGATTCGACTATTTCTTGCTGTTCCTCCGTGAGGGAATCTTCCATTGGCATTTCGACATCGAGGACCATGTCGAGCGCGTAGTCGTAGTAGGGCACGAGGCCATTCAAGCCCGTGAGGTTGAAGTCATCCTGGATGTAGTCTTCGTCGACTTCGCAGAAGAATTCATTGCCGCGGAGGCCGCAGAACCAGGCTATCCAGGAGCCGTCCTCGTCGGACGCGGATATTTCGGAGGAATCTTCTTCTTCTTCCTCTTCTTCGGAGGCGGAGTTGGAGGAGGCTTTGTCTTCTTCTTGGACGTTGTTGATGTTGGAGCCGTTTTGGGGATCGCGATGATTGTCGATGGCGTGCCCTCCTGCAATGTTGGGATTTCCGTTATTATTGGGGATGGTATTCCCTGCCACTCCCCCTCTTGCGCTGGGTGAATGCTGTCCCCCACCGCCGCCGCCAGCATGATACTGCGGATGATTCTGATTCAAAGTATTATGAGCTCCTCCTCCCCCACTTCCAATTCCCCCCTGCGATCCTCCTCCAGCACCACTCCCCTTGCCCGGCCTCCTCACAACGCCACTCCCATCCACCACCAACCCTGGTGGACCCTCCCTCCGTAACCCATCATGACCATACATATCCATCATCCCCCCATCGTGCATCATGCCTTCAGAGGCTCCCCAAACATCCGTGCCGCCCATCATGTCGGCAAATGTATTCGCTGCCATGGCCGCTTCGGTGGTGGTGGTGGATAGTTCATTGGGCGGTAAGACTGTCAGGGCGGTTTCCAAGTCTTCGCCATCGATCATTGCGATGAGTGGTAAGGTTTGGGGGAAGGGGGTTCGGACAGGAGGTCGAAATTGTTGTATGCTTCTCCTGGCAATGCTCCTGATTGAGAAATGTCAGTGTGCTGTTGTTGTTGTTGCTGCTGCTGTTGTTGTTGGGGATCGTTGGAATTTCCAAGCTTTAGTTTGGACAGGGCGTGGGATGCCTCCTCTGTTGCTTGGAATTGTTGCGCTGATGCATCGTTATTATTGGAAGTGGTAGTTTCAGTTTGTGATATTGAATGTTCCATTGTTCCTTCTAGTGGACTAGTTTGGCCAGATGTGGAGGGATTGACCTCGTCCTCTTCATCAAACTGTGAGTCTTCTTCTTCGTCGTCATCATCACTGTCGCTGTCATTGTCGTTGTCCAGGATTACCTCTCCATCGTAGTCGTCATCGTCATTAGTAACTCCCCCTTGACTACTATTGTGACTTTTAATCTCGCGAGCAAAGCTACCCCCTCCGTTCAATGCGACACTACGCGATGGGGACAAGTCACCTCCGTTGGTATCAAGGTCGTTTAAAACTTCCCCCCCAAGGCCATTATCATCAGCAATAATTACCACCCCCGCGTCATTCTGTGTTACTGATGCTGCTGCGTCGTCATCCTCCGTTGTATTCTCCTCGGTAGGTAAATGGTCACGCGCTGGATGGTGAGTGGCATGCTGCTGCTGCTGTTGGACCGCTCCACCCACCACGGCTGCTGCAGCCTCGCCCTCGGATGGATCCAAATCATCAACAATATCGCCATTGTTGGGATTGGTAACACAAGGATCAGAACCACGAAATCCGGATGGTTCTAGACCTCGTCGTGCCATGTTGATAGCGATTAAATGTGCAGGCGTGTAGGAATGCTATGGTCGACGGCACCGTGGGACAGTACAAAGGGGCAATAGCAAAGGTCTGGTTCAGGCGCGGCCGGTGAATAAAAAATGCACGATGGAAAGAGCGACGCCGTGCTGATGTAATCCTTGAGAATGGAGGGAACAAAACGTTGCGATTGTATGCTTTGGGTCCTTTTAATAGAGCGGCGCGTCTAACTACGATGCGATGCGGAGCTGCTGGCTGCTGGCTACGACGGAGTCGAATTCATGTCGTCGGCGTATCAACGAACAAAAAGAATCTTGAACGAACCGAACCACTTCGCTTGATTTTCGATTCACGCGCGGCTATGCGGGTTTGCTCCATTTTTCGTGTAGAAATTTCTACTATTCCTACGTATATATATTTGAGGGTACAAACTCAGGTTTGAGAGCGCTCCGCAGAGACCGTCACC
>JAZGVS010001050.1:0-10946 GCA_037356235.1 Bacterosira constricta
GTCAAATATCACATCCACGGAGCCCACCCAGCAAACATTACACACAAGTTGTTTGGGTCTCTAGCTTCATTGATCAGCAGCTTGACCTGACCAGCAACCATCTTGTGCTCGCCTGACGTCCCATCTTCATACCCTTCAAGCTTTTCATGAATTTTAGCAATAGCTCTGTTGGCAGCATCATTTCTATTTTCATCTGAAGTTGATGACATCCAAGCACTAGGCAGACCCATTCTTGAGTCGTCTTCGTCATCAGTTCGTTGGTGCTGATTAGCCTTCAAGGGGCTGAGGGACCATTTATACAGAGGATCCGAAACAACTGCAGATAAGATGGTCAAAAGAGTATCTGCATTGTTCCTCAAAACACCCATGGTGGCTTCAGCAGCTTTTGAGAAGACACCATCAGTACCTGAATGGCCCATTCCATCAACCACATCTCTTGTTAGGCAAAATAGCACCAATTCTGGGGTTGTCAGTGTCTATGCGGTGGCGTAGAAATTTGAAGTGTATGGGAGTTGGTGATAATGAGGAATAGATGGAATAATAAAAATGACATTCGCAAGGACAATTTTACACACCTTTCCCTGTTCAAACACAATGCCAAAATCAATGTGCACAACTTCACCAGTCTTCGTATGGACTAGTATATTTGATGTGTGACGATCACCGATGCCTAAAATGTGGCCAACAATTGAGTTGACAGCACATGATCTAGTATATAAAGTTCTGGCAGTGTGCCAAGCCTCCATGGATGACTTGAAGTTTTCCAAGAAAAAGAACCGAAAGGCTTTGCAAGCAAGCAAGCAAGGGAAAACTGAGTGAGCAAAGAAGTCACAAAGGGAAAAACATGACATGATTGCAAGAAGGATTATCGTACCTGGCGAAAAATTATCGCATATTTTGTCAAAAGCCTTTCGTTTGGATTCTGGGGTGGCATCCTGTGTGTCACCTGCATTCCTATAAAACTCACGGACGTCATTATTCCCCCATTCTTGTCGCACAAACAGAATTATAAATGAGAAAGCCTTCATGTGATGAGAGAAGTTGGGTCCAAATGCGCCTCTTACCTCCAGGATAATATTTACTGTGAGCGCCAATTTTCTTCCCTCTGTCTGACAGGAAGTCACCTAATCATCAAATTTCACAATCAATTCCAGGTTTTAGAACCCATGGTGTATATAATCAGAAGTAACGCTAAACAGCTCGGATTCACAAAAACACGAGACATACCGAAACATATTGTATTATCAACCCATTCAAGGACACCGCTTGCTGGACTCAGCGGGGTGATGCCATAAGTAATGAGTCTCAATACACGCCTGGAGTTTCCCAAGGATTTCTTGATAAAGTCATTTCCGCTTGAACCTTCATGCCTTAACAAGTCATTGACTGTTCCAAAAACTTGTTCCATGATTGCATCCTGTCGGAGATCGTCTTCCCCCTTGACAAGTTGTTGGAATCTGCTGCCTTTCGACCCAATGCATTTGACAATCTTTGGCCGATGGAGTCCAGTGAGAGTTAAATCAAAAGTAGGCTCAAAACCCACAACACGTTCCGTACCAACAGGATCTTCGATTCCGTTACCATACTGTGCATCTGGTCTGATGGGTGGCGGCTTGGTGACTATTGCAGGCATATGTGCGGTAGTTGTGTCTCTTTTACCACGGCGCCCTCCATTCAGGCAACAATCAAGGTCGAGCTTGTATTGTTTGAACGAAAGTCCTTTAGTCGAACGTTTTTGGACAGCAGCCGTGTCAAACTCTGCAACATTCATGTACGAAGTCATCAAGACAGAGTACGAATCAATCAGGGGTGATACATAATCTTGAGCGTGTTTGCGAAGTTCTTGAATGATATTGTTCACTGCGTCAACTTTTGTGGTACCTATATTCTCCAAATAGGCATTTGCATGACGGCCATTTACTCCACCTCCAATGCGCTGACCATTCGAGAGGGCCAGTATCTGCACAATGCCATGGTACGGATGCTCAGAACAAATCTTGATGACAATTTCACGAAGCGTGTTTTGAAACCCATCGTCTTCTTGCATCTCATCTATTCGCGAAAACAACTGGTAGGCGAGAGGGACCAACCGATAGGATGGGATTAGGGATAAGTTTGACTTGAGGAGTTCATTCACAATATCCTTTGTCTCCTTCCGCTGGCAATTTTTAAACCAAAGGGATACAAGTTGAAATACGTGTTTTGACACTCTAGATGGGTAGTAAAAGTAGTAATAGCAACAACTGTGAGACTCTATTACAGTTGGCAACGCAAAACAATTCACATAACACGCACTGACTTACCCATCAGTCATAGTAGTAGGACAGAGTTTTAGGGCACTGCAATATGACTCAACAGCCAAATGCAAGTAACGTTCAATGGATTTTTCAACACTCTTGAATTCTCTGTCATCTATCTCAACTTCTCTCGATAGTGTTGCATGAATAATGCGAGCATCCATGGTAGCCTCTTCGTTGTTAGATTTTGATCTTTTCTGAAGCTTCATTACCTGAGCTGTCACTACCTGAAGCTCTTTTTTACGCTCCGTTGCAACAATAGACCTCCGTTTCCAAGCTTCACTTGAAAACCTGGCATCAACAGAATTATACAGATTGGCCGCAAACTCCCCTAATTTGAAGCTGGACACGGATGCGCGATTTACAGCACTTGAACTGGAAGGTGTTTTCTTATGAATCTCCATTGCCAACCCAGCTGCCCTCTCAAAAAAGGATGAAAGGATGGTTTCTGCGCTGTCTACATTATTCTGAGCCATCCACAATCCACCGAGTAAGAGCGACTCCGCACAAATTTGATCTCGCTCAATGTCGACAGAACAATTTCTGGCAGTAATAAGGTGGTTAGCAATCATTTTGCAGTGCATGATCGCACCATCAAGGTCGTTCTGAGATTTCATAATCTTTGCATCCTCCAACCGGAGCAACAACGGCAATTTTCCAGAAGAATGATCTGCAGTTGTGGATTTTTGGAAGACAGACCTTAAGCTTGAAAGGGATACTTTTGCAGCATCTGGATGACCAAGCTCTCGATATATATTGCAAGATTTGTAGATGTGGGATGTGAGCGCGATGGCAATTCCTTCTTGGCTGGAAGAAAACTTGTTTGTGAGAACTTTCAACGCGATTTCCTTCATTGAAAATTCTGTGCGAATTGAGCAAAACAATGCCCCGTCAATATCTGTAACTTGCTCCTTCATGTCAAAGTTGTTGTCATCGTTCATAAGTAATGATTCTAATGCTTCCACCTCTGTGTGGTCGCGAAACCCCCAGCGATTCAGTAGAAATGAAAGAGAAGAGTTGCCATCAAGTGTCCTTGCGACTAGTTCCAATTGGCCCAGTGCATTCAACTTGGTAAGATGAGTAATCATACCTGCAAATTGTGCCTCCGATCCGGCTAGGTATTCCATGTCTGCTAATACAGATTTTCGGGCTTGCAACACATGCCCTAAACCTCCTGTTGAATCATTCTTAGCAAAACTCTGAAGAGCTTCGTGCACTGATTCATAAAAGTTTGGCTGAGAAGCAAATGAAGGCTGGGTGTCATGGGTGATTTCTGAAGTGTGCTTAAATGTCTCATGCGTCAATGTTGGCAATTACCCACTGTTCACTTGTGGTAAAAGAGTATCATCCCATTGAATTGTTTTGTTCAACGAATCTTCAAACCATTTTTCCCGGAGGTACCGCCTGTTACTGTTAGTCCTTTGGTCTTTGCCTAGGTGGCGTTCCACCCCAGTTAGGTAATGGTGCTTGATGTGATTCAAACCTAAATCTTCAAGACAACCTGCAATAGTTGAAAATCCACGAGAATCATCAGCACCAGTGTTTGTTGTTCCAGGATTTGCTAATGTTTGTAACCCGTTGTCTAGATCCAATAGCATTGAGAATGTTTGGTCTCGACGGCACCCTTCGATTGTGGCGAGAGATGTAATGTCCCGCTTCAAATTTAGTGCAGAACCTTGAAAAAGAACTCCTTGTAGTTCATCTTTTGCGTGAACTTCTGCTAAGCAACGGCTAATGATGTCCTTTGCAATCAGAGCCTGCTCCAAAACTATTTCACCATCATGATTTCCTTCTTTTTGTGACAACACTCCGAATCCACTGATATCTTCCACAGTAGCTCCGCCACTCAAGATTTGAGCCGATGTAGCAAGATCTTCGAAAAATGTGCCAGATCCTACGAGGTTCTGCATGCTCATCTCGGCGTAATATAATGCAGAGTAATATCGCTTCACTTTGAAGCATGCCTTTGCTACGTCAAGTCCTGAAACTCTCAACACAACTCCATAAGGAAATCCTCTCCATTTGGGGGAACTTTCGAATGCATGGGTGTTTGCAGAATCAGAGGCATTGCGAGACCGCCGTTTCTTTGATGAGGATGAGCTCTGTTTTTGCGCAACAGTTGACTTGTTTTTAGTGTGTTCTGGGGAGGTGAGAAATCGATGTTCGGTGATTGCCCGGAGGAGTTCTAACGTGTTTAGGATCACAGTGATGGCTTGGGGGGCAACCTGAAGATTTGATCGTGGACTGAGCATGCGGGAGAAACAATGCGTGATGACCTTATTCGCTTCACTAGTTGGCGAGCCAATGGCAATATTAGACATCATGACGTCATGTCGGTCACTGTCTTCTCTACATCTGTCCCTAGACTCGGAATCCAGAAGATGAAATATCAAAGCTGGGAAAATGGAAGATGCAAAACTTGCCTCCTTAGCACACAGTCCCTGGCAAATTTTCAGGAAGTCTTGGTCGCCTTTGCCGACTTTGGATCCTTTGCCAAAACAGCAGCTGATGATAGAGCTTGTAATGTTTCTAATCCACAGATCACATGAGCTTCCTTCATTGCCAAGACATGTCCACAGCCCATCATGCCAGCACCAAGATTCACTATCTTGAGAGCCGCTGATAGATTTCAGCCTTTCTATGCAAATATCTGAAACCCGAACCGCTTCTCTTCTCAGTTTCCCATCGTCAACTGTGTTAAAGGGACACAGGAGGCCCTTGATATCGCCATCCAATGACTGCCAACATTCCTTCCCAGCAGGTGTGACAAGTAGAGCCTTCGCAGTTTTCATTGCAACAAGAGACGTGTCCGCGCGTTCAGACAGAAGGTATTGGCCCAACATTGTCAAAATATTTCTCTTGATTGACAGAATCGGGTCATCAAGGGAGCTATCTATTTCATTGGGGCTGGTATGTTTTTGCTCGTACGTTGACAAATGAGCAAGTTTAAGCTCACCAAGACACCGGCTGCTAATCACACGAGACTCGTCTGGTTCTCCAGATTGGCAGATGCTTAGCAGTAAGGGATACACATCTCCATGAGATTCGTGGCTGGTATGTAAGGCATTGGATTGCGCAAGGAGCGCCTTCTCTAGCCGCCTTAGGGCAAGTAGACGCGCCAAAACATCATGGCTTGAAGAGGAAGAGCCAGAGTCAAATTCATCAGATGAAATGGGGTGTTCATTCATGATGCGAATAAAATGTTCAATCTCCATGCCTAGATTGATTGTGTCGGCCATGGTTGATCTTTGTTGAATCGAGTTGAAAAATGTTAGCATTGAATACTTCTCGTTGACACTTCGAAACACTTCTTCCTTCTGATTGCACTGAACAATGTCTTCTGCTCCCAAAATTTCTTCTAATTGCATTTTGCCACTGTTTGCTATGATCTCCAGGCATCCATATGCGCTGAGCATTGTATCAGATGATACTCTTTCCTCGATGTCAGCTTTTGACGCAATTAGATGCTTCAAAACATCATCTCTGTCAGATGATACTCCCCAAGGCTCTTCGCCCAAGCTGTCCCACGAATTTTGTCCATCCCCAAATCCAGATAGCAAGCCTTGGCATAACTTCTGTTCATATTTGAGGCAGCAAAGGGCTGCACAATTTACGATAATAATGAAAAGGACACTTGGAAAGTTAGACCTCATGGAGATAAATTATTGGCACAACAACTTCGCAATTTTCACTCACTGGAAATACATGTTGCGTGCAATTTCTCATAAGCCCTTTGGTGGATCTGTAGCAAAGCTAGGCTGAGCTTGTGGATGATCGCAATTGCCCCATCTACCAGAGTCTCCTTGGTCGTATTCGAAAAAAGGATACCTAGAACTGCCTGCAGTGACTCCAAAACTAAAGGGCAAATTTCAATGTTGTTTGGATCTAAGATAATGGAAATGAAGGAGTGCAAGCAAAAGCCCAGTTCCCCAGATTCTATTTTCCCCGCCTGTATATTTTCAGCCAAAATATTGCAAAGCAACGACAGTGTTGCCCACGATTTTTTTCGCTGTCGTGCTGTTAGACTTGCTGAGAGCCAATATTTGACAAGAACAATACTTTCTGTCATACTGCTCCCTAACTGTTCAAGGAATGTGGCTTGTTTACGATTTGATGATGGCGTCTTCAGTTGCTTTGAAACATACTTCATACCCTCAATAAAGGACGTTGAAGTGAGTTCTATATCGTCCAGCCCAACGACTGAAATTCCCAAGCGATGCAATAATAATATATGTCGCAAAACAAGGTATGCACTTTTTGCACCTGTTCTTTCTATGTGTGCACTCGACACGCATCGCTTGAGGAGTTTAAAGGCATTTTCACACTCTAATGTGGCGTCTCCATTCTCTGCAAGGACAGCCACAAATCCGTACAAATCACTAATGTGATTGCATAAGACTTTGGCAACATTTTCATCACTATCAGCTCCAGTAAGAATAAGAACACACTCAGTGAGATACTGTGTAGCGTCGATGTGCTCATCATCGCTATCTTTTGTAGTTCCCTCGTCAGATGCTGAAAGTAGGATGTTTGGGACGAGACTGTCATTTGTTATGATGCGATGAATTGAGTGAACAGTTCAGTTACAAGATGTGAATCACAATGGAAACGTGAAGCACTCACAATTTAGCTACCGATTCAATAAATGATGTCAACACTCTCTCATTCAGTGTTTGGGTCTCGCCTTCAAAGTCTAGATGGAAAAAATCATCACTCCACCCCCCTGATAAATAGTGCATAGACAACAGTTCATTCGGCAAGTGGCGGCACGCCCGCTCCAACGCAAACGGAGACATCAATAACAGTGGGAAGTCTCGTAAGCTCCTTTGAGATTCCATCCACTTCACTAGCAAATGAGGCATCATACCATCAAACATGTCACCAAGACTTTTGAACCCAAGCAAAAATGAGGCTCGCTTACAGGCACGGTAACATGGCAGTAACGTGGATGGCCTTTTGGAAGCTAGATCAATCAACTTCCAAATCATATCCCGTGCTAAAGCTGAATCTGATGTAGAGCCAGCGATCAACCCAATGCATTCGATAGAATGATATTCGATTGACTCTTCTGCATCAAATAGAGCTTGCTCCTCTAAATTTGTGAGTTCATCTCTGAGCTTTTGGTCACTCAGTTGATGAACCCATTTCTTGAACTTTTTGTTGTTATCGAGCCGTGGTAAAGCATTATTTAGCACATCTGAAACAATGTTGTTCTCGTTTTCATCCAGGTATTTCATTAACGCTGCGCCAAGAACATCACAAGCTTGTGACCTCACGCTTTCGTCTATGTGCCGAAAGCTAGAATACATAAAATAACTTCCGAATAAATCACCAAATTCTGAAATGAGATTTTTCTGACCATAGAGAAAAGTGAGGGTTGCCGCATGCACTTGCTCCGATCGATAGGAGCTTCGGTATTTCAAGACCCTCTTTGTTAATTGGCGTAACAAGAAATAGTCCTCGCTCTCTTTGCCAATCCCCTCTGGATATAATGCTTCGAGAACCATCTTGCTTTCATCTATTCCAATTGGGCCACAGCTTTCACTGTAATCTCCAATCTTGACGATATCAGCGACAAGTCCAAAACCGCACATAAAATTCTTTGATGAAGGACTGAACAAACGTCTTGCTTGTAAAATGGTTTCAATGCTGAGAATCAGAGCTGATTCTTGGTCCTCGTCCTCGTCCTGGCCGCGGCCAGATAATAAATCAAGTCGATCACGCCTCAGAATCACAGACTTTTGGCAGAATAGAGCTGCACATACAAGAGCCCCAAATGGATCAGTAGTCTTCGATACAGTGCCATAGCCAACTTGGTTGTTGTGGTCTTCTGGCCAAACAAGATGGCTAGAAATGAGCTCCATGGATTGAAATGAAGGTTGCAATACAAGCATAAATGATGCACACGCCCAAGCACCTATACCATCAATTGAGTTTTCCATTAAAGCATTGTATCGTGAAGAATCTTTCTGTATTTTTGACTTTGAGCCATTTCCAAAATTCTGCGCCGTTTGAGAGAGGAGAGAGTCTATGTTTCCTTGGTCAATGATCTCTTTTTTTGTCATCTTCGTCATCGTCCATGAGACCATCACTGTCATCAGAATAGTTTAAAGTGGAAGGCTGGGAGGAACGCTGTGTTTGGGACATGTGGGTTTGTGCTCGGCTTGAGACAAAGTTGTCATCCTCAGAGTCGGAGTCGAAATCATGTGACATTGATGCCGCTGCTTGATTGAAGGATCTTGAAGTGCATGATTCATTCCTGTGCTCTTTCAGCAACGACTTGCAGATAGTAAACAATGATGTGGCTTGGTTACCAAACATATGAGGAATACTAGCCCCACCACCTCCAAAAGCTGCAATGGAAGTCAACACTTGAACGATTCGGTGTAGGCGATTGAAAACCACAAGAAGATCTGATGGGTGACCCTTCAAGGATGCCATATTCTCCACCAAAAGATCAAAAGTAGGCCCAAATGAATCATTGAAGATATTGGCAATACTGTCAGAAATTTTCTCAGTAGTGGAATGTTTGGACAGGAGCACTGTCAGAATCAGTGATAAGCAACCTGTCAATTGCGGAAGTATCAATGACGTATTGATCCCAGTTGTTGCAGAAACAATCTCATCTTCACCGCTAGCATTGCCATCCTGATACTTCAATTGAAACACCAATTCATCCAGGCAGGACTTGACCTGTTCAAAAACCATATCACCAAGAGGACTTCTTTGTGGTGAAACTCCTGATCCAGTTGATGATTTTCTGTCTTGATTCATGTAGCACCGCAATTGATCTCTCTCGTATTGAGCATTCAAGTATCTATTTAAAAACGCTCCCCGCCCTTGCACTATCCGACGCGATAAGCCTTGATCCATGCCTTTTAGGTATTCGTTAGGTATAACAGATTCTGCCCATAGGGCAGTGTAGAAACGATTTATGCTCATCTTGGCCCCAACCTCAACACTTTCTGAATCATAGTAAAATCATAGTAAAAGCACAATGGCTCAGTGTCCTCAGTAATAGCAAATCGAGTCAATCCATCCAAAACAAAAGAGCTTACGTCGGATGTAATTTCTCCATCACTAATCAATGAGGCCAAACACGTTGCCGCGAAAGGAAGGAATGTTCTACGAATGGTTGACTCTGCAGAATCTTCAATTGCTAAGTCAATGAATCGTAGACAAAACGAGACAAACCAAGGTCGATCTTTGACAGAATTTGCCATTTGCATAGAATTGGTGGCAGTTGCGAGTACTGCGGCTTCACCCGCGTCAGCAAAACCAGCGTATTGGACAACACTGGCAATCAATTCAAATGTAGCACACAAAAGAAGAGAGAATGCGACATCAAACACAGGAAGCTTTCAAAGCTGTCCTTGTTCTCCGTGAACAGAGGGAGATTGTGTCGATACTGACTGCAAACTTGGTCCTGTTCTTAGAATTCCCAAGCTGATCCCAAGAGCTGAAGGCGGCCGACATGAAAACAAGTGCTTTCGATCAACACACTGATATCGGATATTTGCGTGAGCAGTTGCACCACAAATTCTCCCACATTATTGTCAAATGCACCTGAAGTATATGATGGATACCACATAGCATACTAGAACAAAATCTTCCAAACATACTGCCATGTCACACGCAATGGTGCTCCCAACAACGATGGGGATCCAAATGATGCAGCATCTGGCAGTCCTTCTCGTGTACAGATAATTGCACTCAACTCTGTCATTTTCAACAATGCCACCAAGGTCCACAACTGAATGTCATATTCGCCTCCACTCCCCCCAGTCGACCAGTATTGGCGAGTACTAGAGGCCCAGCATTCACCACGGAGGAAGGATTTGACACAAGCACAGAGAAACTGGAGAGTGGCTGTGGTGATTGGGCGGAGAGAATCTAGCGTGTTGCATTTTCGTCAATGTCCCTTGCCCTTGCATCATTATGGCCACTGTTGATGTGGACTCTGTACACACAGCACTCTCATCAACATCAACCACCAATGCAACCATCATTGGACATGATTCTAGAAGAATATGCTCACAGGATGCCCCTTCCTCGTTTTTTTCCCACTAGTAACCCATTTGAATCATTGCTGTGAAGGGCCTAAGTGGACTGAGTATTTCCTTGTCCCATCGTAAAATTGATTGTATCCTGCGTGAAGGATGAATCAGTCGATGGCAAAACCAGCCTTCCAAGTCTAGGATTCAGCTTATACAAATGATGACACACCATACGAATCCAAGGGATGCACACCAATGCACTCGGGGCTGCTACACCTCTTTCATCCATATCACTGGAAACCATAGTTGCAGACTTGGATCCATCTTTTTGTATAATGTCAATCTGTCCTTGCTCAATTCCAGAACACTGTATCATCTTTTCAGCATGTTCTGCCACTGACTTGTTGATCTCAGTTGTTGCAGAAATGATCTCATCTTCACCGCTAGCATAACTATCCTCGTAATTCAATTGAAACACCAATTCGTCCAGGCAGGACTTGACCTGTTCAAAAACTATATCACCAAGAGGACTTCTTTGTGGCAAAATTCCTCATTGACACCATTGACCATATTCTTGCTTACATACATATATACAGATGGCTAAGGGTATCTGCTTGGTAGCTGTCACTGTCGCGACTAAGAGCTTCAGAGC
>JAZGVS010001051.1:0-10954 GCA_037356235.1 Bacterosira constricta
GGGGGCGGAAAAGAAAGACAGAAGCCATGTCTTCTTAGTGGTGACACTGAAAGATGCTTAATCACGTAGAGGTAATTTATTAAGAAATGTTACAATGTTGTTCAAGCTTCTCTGCTGGCGGTGGCGTCACCAGGAGCTTCCTCCTCTCATCACTCCTCGTGCAATTATCAGCACCATTCTTTCTCTTCTCCTTCTCTGCTGATTTGAGTATACGAACATCAGCCATGATTGAATCTGCAAATTGCAATTAATTCTTTATCTTCTCCGTATTTTCAGCACCATTAATAATCTTAGCAACATTTGCTTGTGCTGGTACCGTAGTCTCGGCCTCGGCGCTGCGAGACAGCTGCAGTTGCAGTTGGGCAAAAAGGTTAGCACTTTTTTGACATGGATTACAACATCAATACTGTAAAAATTATTGTAGGGTATGGCGGAGATAAGTGGAAGACAACGAGCATTTTGAGATTTGAGCTACTTTGGCTAGAAATTAATTACCAGGGGAGATACGATACCAGGTGTGAGGTGGTGTGTGGTAGACAAAAAAGGGATCAAAAGAGCTCCACGTGGAAGGTCTAACAATACCTACGATAAGTAAGTACCTTATGTACGATATGGTAGTATCCTGTAGTATCGTATCGAGTGCCATATCATAATACATGGTACCTGGCCATAACCATAATATCCCTTATTTATCCCTGCATAGTATTATCTAACATGTAACATCATCATTGACATTGACATCATGGATGGTTCATTCACAATAAAGCACTTCGTCTGTTGTGTTCTCGTCCGTACCGGTCCCTATCAAAAAAGGATGTAAAGCACATACAGCATGGGCGACAAAAATACTGAGCCCGAGTCATTGTTCCCCGACATTTGGTGGAAAAACTCTCCCATGAAAATGGGCAACAGCAGCGCCAAAAAAAACCTCCGCAGTGACATTGACATTGATGACGACAATGACAACACGAATTATGGATCAATGGCCCATACTTCCTCCGATGAACTACTCGCGGATGATCAAGAAGAAGAGTCAAGTCTTGTAATTGACAAGAATTTGCCGTTGAAATTTCCAGAGTGTGTTGTTGATACCAGTCTTACATCACACCATGACTACAGTGAGTTTGGCGATCACCAATTGGATGTACCAAGTGACATAAGCAACCAGTCTTCAAGCAACATTGCAAGTAGCAGCGACGACGATTGCAGCTACGAAAGCAGTGAATATGATGAAGATGAAATTGAAAAACCCCATCAAACGCTTGGTCTCATCTTATTTGACTTTGTTAGATTTGTTGCAATTGGTGCTAATGTCCGGTGTATCAATACACAGATGGTACCAATATTCTTGACTTGGGGACACATGGAAGTTTTACATGTGGCGTTGAGGTGAGTGACAGTGATGAACATGTTATTGATACATGAATAAATTATGGGGGAATTCATTGATTGGCTCATAGCTCATATCATCATTTTCTTCGTGACTGATGGTGTCCACAAAAATATACAATACAACACAAATATAATCAAATGATATCTGGCGAAACAACAACCTACAACAATTCAATGCAATCATGCAAACAATTGAATTCGTGATTGGAAAAACAAACATCAAATCTGAACAAATCACAGAATATTCATGACACTCTTCTCTGCACTACTCATCCTCGTCGAATTCCCAGATCTATTTCCCTTCCTTCAACACGCACCCAACAACAACTCGTCATCCTCTCTGCCACCTCCTCTCTACATCATCAACTGGATTCCACGTGGAATATTCTACATCTTCCTCGCCATAATCTGCTTTGAACAATCAATCGTCGTTCGTGCATTAGACCAAGCTAGACACGCCTCCACATCCAGCCGATTCTTCGATGCGATATTCATTGTCGTTTCAGGCGGGTGCATGCTAGTCGTAGGCGCGGTATATATTCTCTTTGGATTATGCTGCCTACAAAAGATTATGGAACGAGTGCGCAAAGATGAAAAGGAAAAATGGAAGGAATACCACGAAAAGGTGCATACGTTGGAATTGGAAACAGAACAGGCAGAAGAGCGCGAATGGCTGTTGGAGAATGGGCACTATCACGAGGGAGATGGAGAAGAACATGATGCTGATATTGGGGGAGGAGGGTGGAGATGTTGGCAGAGATGTTCACGATGGAGGAGGAGATGCAAACGTCGACGGTTGCGGGGACGAGGTGGACTTTGCTATCAGTTGGGATGTCGGACGGTTGATTGGAGGTGTTGAGTATGGGGTAAATTTACATTGTAGCTGATTCAATTTTCGTCAAAATCATTCAACAGCATGTTGATGTACACCGAACCACCACCAGGCAAACCAGGCCTTTATAATAGATTATGTGTAAAACATGCAATGAGTTATATGGGCCGGCTGCTGATGCAAACAAACACTCTTTCCAATGCAAGAACATCAGCTTTGCACCTCGGCATCAGAGGCCAGCTTAGGTAGAGTGTGCCTGGTGCAGTCTGGCCGCGCCATAAATTGTGAAACGAAAATTGTACGTCTCCTCCGGATGCAATGCTGGTGGATGTAGTTTTGCATGAGTACTATCAAACACTTATCTGTATATTGAGTGGTGATTTTCATAATTTATTGCTTATCGTCTAATTTTGGTCAGCCATAACACTCCATGCAAATCCTAATTCATCCAGTTTTTGTTCCCTCTCATACGAGATACCTATGCCTCCTTCTTTGAAGTTGGCTCTTTGTTTCTTCACCCATTTTCCAAGTGTTCCACTTTTCGTTGAGACATTACAATCCTTATTCTTTCTTTTGTATTCTTCCAACTCCTACGCAGACAAGGAATATGGAATTGTGAGATTATTCTTTTGGTGCCATCTTGCGTAAAAGTCAACAAGTACTTACAAATATGTCATCACACTTTTTGTCATTGATATTCTTCTGGTTTACGCCTTGAGTAGGTAGTCCCAACGCTCCATACAAATCCTAATTCATCTAGGTTTGGTTTCCTCTCATCCGGGATGCCTATGCCTCCTTCTTTGAAATTGGCGTTTCTTCATCCATGTTTCAAGTGTTCCACTTTTCGTTGAGACATTACAACCTTAATCTTCCTTTTGTATTTAGATGTAAATTAATGTAAAAGGGGGGGGGTAATTTAACTTTATGATAGTCAATCTATTTCTTTACATCCACAGAACTGAGCTGCAACCCCAGTGTATCATATCCATCCTTGTAACTGTTGAAACTCTCCACATCACTCCTAGCTCAAGCTAATAGCTTCGTCGGCGGTTTTCACAAATCTTAGATATGAGGTTGTGGGTTAGATCCGCAAAAGCTTTCCACAGGTCCACACAGGGATAATGTCCTGAGGCACAGGTACATGGGTTTAATACCTGTAATGCGACAAACAAGTTTATCGGTTATATGCTCTCGAGCTAAAATGTTTGCCATTGGATAAATATACAATGCAAGAAGGCGTAGTGTCTAAGTTTTGTTGAAACTACCGACAAAGCTATTAGCTTGAGATAATAGCTTTGTTGGTAGTTTCAACAGCACCATGTGAGCTGGGAGGCAGCGTTAGGAGCCGGAAGTTTGTAGCATTTGGCATCCATATGGAAAACCATTTTTCCGCAGCTCTTACATTTGTGCTTAACTCAGATGGGCCTAGCTGAATCAGCAGGAATAACTGGGCTGACGAGGGTTCCCGTCTGGGTGTTATTCTGGAGCATGGTGAGCAGTTGGGTCATCTAGGACATGGCTGCTGATGTTTGGGCACGTTGGGCCTGCACGTCCTCGAGCAGTTTATCGTGTTGGGAGGTGGATACGCTTGTTGCGAATTCTTCTTCAATTCTTCTATGTAGTTGTTGTATTGGATCAACTTGTTGTCGCTGGCAGGTAGGGATGTGTGGGGGTGGGCAATGCTACCGGGCGCGCGGATTGATGATGTTTCTCGGGTTGGGGGAAAATGGATGGAGCCGGAGTCATTTATGTGGGCGGCACTCTCAAAGCCGGTGTGACTTGCTCTGTCCTCGCGTTAGACCTTTTTGCACTCAAACAGTTTAGTGAAGTAGGCGAGGGCTGAGTGCCAATCCTTCTCGGCGCTGCTCCTTTCTTCGTAGTTGGTCATTTCCTCCTCTTTGAATTTTGTTACGGCTGTACATTTGTTCAGCAGAGCAGAGGACTTTGTCAGTGTCGCTGATGGGGATGCTAATGGCTTTGCAAAGCTTTTGATTTTTGTCAAGAGAGCAACCAAAGGTGATTATGTGATGGGATTCGGGCCAAGGTTGGTAGAAGGCTGTTCAGGCGTCAGATCTTTCCTTGGTGGAAACCTTCTACCATGTGTCTCGGATGTGCTTGAGGAGACTTTTCATTGTCTCCTTGACGTAGCCAAAGTATTCCACGCTTTGTTCCTTGATGTACTGCTCCTCAACACAGATGGCAGTGCATTCAACCCCCATGCCGCTCCCATACAGCTTCTTGAATGGCGTAGGCTTTTTTGGACTTTTATGATGCTTCTTGGGCTTGGATGATTGCATAGTGGGTTGCCTCTTTGTGAGGGTGAGGGAGACTGCTTTGGGTCCTTTGGGGAGGGAGCAGTAGCGCCAGTGTAGTAACTCAATATAGACTTAGACGAGTTCTTTCTGTTTATTCAATTCTAAGATTATGAGCAGAGACTATTTATAAAACATAGCTCTGCAAGACTGGAAACGGTTCCTCTTCGAGTCACGTTTCCTGTAGTACTGTAGTAGTACGTACACCTACTACACTCCCCTTCGGAAAAGTATGATTTGGGCTACCAGCCCATCAACTTCTTCCGCAAATACTCAAAGGTGATGCGCCCTAATCCTTTTGTAAAAATATCCCCAAGTTGCTCCTTGGTCCCAATTTTAACTAAGGTGATACCACGTGGTCCTATTTGTTCACGAAACCAGTGATACTTGATTGCATAGTGTTTGGATCGGGGTGTCATCCTTCGTGGTTCCAACTGACCAAGAAGTAAAGCTCCAACATTGTCTTCATGAATACGTACGTGAAAACGAGCCTTGTCTTTGATGGGTAGGTCAAAGAATGTACCAATTTCTTGTACGAGATCCATGATGGGAAAGAGATCCTTGCAAGATTGACTCAGAGCGACATATTCTGATTCCATCGTGGACAGAGCAATTTCTGTCTGGAGCTTGCTTGACCATAGTACTGGACATCCTGCTAAAGTAATGACATAACCGGTGCGACTACGTACGCAATGTGGATCTTGTGGATGTTCATGACTCCATAATCCAGCAAAATCGGCATCTGGGTAACAGTCTATCGTCAGATCATCACTTGGATCTAAGATGAGGCCTTTGTCCATAGTACCCTTCAGATAACGCCCAATACGCTTCACAGCGACCTCGTGAATCTTCTTAGGTTCAAACGTGTACCGTGCACATTGATGAATCGCAAAAGCACAGTCGGGGCGGGTGTGATTGAGATAGTGTAACATGCCCACAACACTTTTGTAGTTGAAACATCCTGTGGCGGGTTCACCATCCATATCTCTTGGTAGAGCGGCTGACTCAGCGGGAGTGGAACATGATGTGGAGAACTTGCTAGATAAGCCAAGTGCTTCAACAATTCGCTTTGTGAGACCGGGCTGAGAAAGTGTCGTTTTTGTGCCATCGTGAGATACATCAAGTCCAAGGTAGCCCTCAGCTGTTCCTTCTTTTCTAAGTGACAGATTGTCTTTCTTCAGATTGGCAATGAGATTGTCAATTTCTTCTTGAGATCTGCCATAGATCAGTATATCATCTACATACGTGATGACCAAGAGTCCGTTTCCAAGAAAGAGACAAGGATCGTGTTTTGATGGCATCAGACCTTGTGCTTCAAGTTTCTTGGATAGGTAATCAAAGAAGTACCTAGGGCTTTGTTTCATTCCATAAAGACACGAGTTCAGACGTAGGACGCAATCAGGATCCTTCATGAAACCTCGCGGTTGTTGAACGTACACAACTTCATCAGGTGGAATGGGAGCTGTGACAAATGCAGCTGTGATGTCGCACTGTGATGATACAAGTCGCTCTTTCGCCGCTAAAATCATGATCGTGCGAATTGTGGACCAGTGTACTACCGGTNAATTTATTGCTTATCGTCTAATTTTGGTCAGCCATAACACTTATCGGCAGTCTGATTCTTGTTTTATTCTAGCACGAGTGACAAGTTGGATCTAAGGGGCACTGTTGACTCCCGAAACAACTCCAGGCGTTCATTCAGCGCGCGCGCAGCGGTCTCAGACTCAATTTATTGTAAACCTGCGTTTCGGCATCTATCTGATTAGAGACCATGTCTCGTTTCTCTCTGAGATTATTTATCCCAGCGATCATTTCATGGGGTGATGAATCTAAGAGCAAATAACAAAGAAGGAGGCAGAGGCACTCCGGATGAGAGGAAACAACAACTAGATGAATTAGGATTTGAATGGACTGGAAAAACGGGAAAATAAGAATACACTCATGTAAATACTAATTGAATTTACTATGTCCTTTATATTCCGCAGAAAATGCTCCTTCTCCACCAGTCAAACTCCTCAAGCTATTGGCATAACCGAGAATCTCAATCAATGGCACCTCAGCCCGTACCATGGACTTGACATGCTCGCTAGTACCGCCGCCCTCTTCTGCCATGGCAACGTCGTCAACCGATCCCCTCCTTACCGTTAAGTCGGACAGCACGTCTCCCACCCTGCCAGTCGGAACCGATATTTCTACATTCATTTTGGGTTCTAATACCAACATTCTGCCCTCGTCAGCCAATGTCTCGAGCATGGTGTTGACGGCATTTGCAGCGGCCGCGCGCATTGCACCGGGTAAGGTATCCTGACTGGACAATTCCGAATCGACGTCCATAATTTCACATTCTAGATTGGCCAAGGGATAGGGGCCGAGTCTTCCGCGTTTGAGCGAGCCGCGTACTCCAGAGAGGAGTGCTTGTAGGGTTGGTGGATACTTGTGTTCCGACCCGTCATCCGAAGAGGCATTTGGATCAAGATTGAAGTATGTACGAGTTTCGGGTGAAAGCGTGACCACCGGATCTTCTGGTGGGAAGCACTCGTGGCCTGGTCCAGAGTCCGCCGAGGGGGCATACCTTCTCAACCGCAATTGCACCGCACCCTGCAGTCTCACACCACCCACTGTACGATCATACTCCACCATCCCATCTGTTTCAACCTCTTCTCCATCCTCCAACGATACAGTTTCTCTATATGTCACTGCCGGTTTCCCAGTGCGTACCTCCACGCCAAACTCACGTCGTAATCGATCTAAAACAATTTCCATGTGTAATTCACCCAATCCAGATATCAATGTAGTGGTTGGACTTTCTTCCACGACCAATGATGGATCCTCAACGGTGAGCAATGCCAATGCAGACGAGAGGCGTGATTGTTCGGAGGAGGATGTAGCCTCGACTCGTATTGTCAGGACGGGTTTGGGAGATGTTAAGCCAGCTAGGTGAACTCCGTCCATGTATTGCTTCGAGTGTGCGTCATTGTTGTTCTTCTTGGCAGACTTTTTCTTGTTATTTGTACTGCCGTCAGAACTACAGGCAGCAGAGGTCAACAAGAGAGTATCCCCAGTAACCACCTTTTTCAACCCGATCAAAGCACAAACATCTCCCGAAAGACATGATCCCTCTGGCATATTATCAAACCTTCCACCAGACAACTCGAGCATTCCTCCTATGCGTTCGACGGGATGTTTTTGTTTCTTGTTTTTGTCACTTCCGCCACTATTATTGTTGATGCCAGGAGATATTACACGCACGCTGTCTCTGGCCTTCAGCGTGCCAGAATAAACACGCGCAAAGGCCACTCGTCCGTCGCCTGACCCACCCCTCCCTTTCATATGCAAGACTTTGAATACAAATGCCAATGTCGATGGGTGGAATGGATGGCCCAGGGTACATATTGAACTATTGCTGTCATCCTTCCCTTGCATTTTTTGTTTTTGTTTCTTTCCATGCTGTTTTGCATTGTTATTATTTCCCAACATTCGTAGCTGAGGGGGCAACCGATCCAAAGGACATGGCACTGTGCATATAGAAAATGGTTGTTCGGTAGTCACAGCCAAAATCATACAATAATTGAGTTAAACCATACATAGCACACATGACATCTTTCATGCACATGCGAACAAAGAAAGAGTATTGTACCATATTCACTTACAATATTCAGCCACACAATCCAAAACAGGTTCCACACCCACACCACGCAACGCCGCCCCACACAACGTCGGCATAATCAGTCTACTCAAAGTCATTTGTCTCAACGATGATTGTATCTCCCCTGTCGAAATATTGTCCAATATAGGACAGTCGTAGGAAGAGTCGTCGTTCCCATTATTCTCATTCTCCTCCTGCTCCATTGCAAAAAGGTACAAATCTCCCATGGTGTCATCCACATCTGCCAAATTGGATATCAACTCTCGTCGTCCATCCATTGCTGCTTTGATCAATGATGGATTGCTCTCTTGAATAGTTGTTTGTAGCAGTGGTTTCACGGATGGTACTGCATCCTCCATACTTAACGATTCAATATTTGGTGGATAGATGATGGCTCTCATGTGCCAAGTCGATCAACCCGATGAAATCTCCGTGAGGCGGCGAGTCATTGAGAGATCCTGCCACAATATCCTCTCCCAATCCATTATCATTGTTGTTGGATGTTGATTCAGCTTCAACAACTCTTCCATGGTTGTGCACACGATACAAAGGCAGCTGAACCACGACAGGATTACTCCCCCTCAATTTTCGTTTCACAGTGTCAATGGCATGTCGAAAGTCGGCACCTTCTCTATCCATCTTATTAATGAACATTAATGCTGGCAATGGTTCATGAGCATGTGATCCATGTGCTGATTGATTCTTACTCTCATTCTCAGTTGTGTTTGTTGCACTACTACTGTCCGTATTGCGAATGGCACGCCACACAGTTTCCGTCTGTGCCTGCACACCTGCCACGGCATCAACTACCAGTACTGCTCCATCCAACACTGCCACGGATCGATGGACTTCTACAGAAAAGTCCACGTGGCCTGGAGTGTCAATCAAATTGATCGCCACCCTTTTCGGTGCTGCCGCGTCGGCATTCGGTGGAACAACCCAATCAAACCCCACGGCAGCACTCTGGATCGTAATCCCCCGTTCTCTCTCGGCAGGTAAATAATCGGTAACTGTATCGCCATCGTCGACGCTTCCGGCATTATGGACGAGTCCGGAGAGTGCGAGCATTCGTTCGGTTACGGTTGTTTTGCCGGCGTCGACGTGGGCGAATATGCCGACGTTTCGCAGATTGGTTAGACGTGGATGGCATGGATGTTGGGAGTCGTTTTTAATACTTGATGAAGTAGGTTCGGTATCGCTATCGTTTGCGTTTGAGCCGATATCATCATTGTTGGGCAGTGTCGAGAAAAAGTGACGATGTTGTGAAGCTGAAGTGATGTTTATAGATTGCAATGCATGGCTCTGTATCGAATAATGATTAATGGAATAAAACGAATCGTTGGGCTGCTTCCGTTGTATTGACGATGATGACGTATATCTTTGATTGAATGATGTACTACACAGTGATGCATTACGTGAGCATTTTCGTGTATCATGATATCCCAACAAGCCATTGCCATTGCTTCTTCTAGCTTGTGTAAAAGTGCAGGGAGAATATCTCACTCTTCGTCGCGATGATGGCGCAAGTGCCGATTTGGATAGCAAACGGAATAATGCTGTCATTTTCTATTGATTTAGGGAGGCATGGACAACGAAATAAAAGCGGCTCTTTAGCCGTACTCCTTTTTTTATACCCATTTGGGTATTAAAAAAATTGTGCGAGCTCTCGAGATTTCCTGATATTTTTAATACCCAAATGGGTATTAAAATTGATGATTGGCAGTAGATGAACTGCCAAACCCGTTTATCACATCTACAGTAATGAAGACAAATCATCTATTAAAAGACCACTATTTAAGCGAAGTTGTCACCAAAGATGGCCATCAGAGTCCAAATGATAACTGAGATCCAGCTATGTACTTTTGCAGGGTCAATGGTGCTTGGAGCAGTTCAAAGACGCCAATATTGTGATATTTTCCTTCTGCGCGAGCTCCGATGGACAAACAAATTAAATCATCACCTGACGAGGTGCCCAACCGAGGCAGCCGAATCCACATCTCACACATTAGGTTGTGATTTAGTTCCTATACGTCGACATCCAACATCATAATTGTCATTTCAAGAAGTAAAAAAACAGCTGTTCGTCTGACGTTTGACGTTCGCAGCCCTCTACATATCAGTGGTTTTGTTCGTTGGATACACCGATAGCGAACTCAAATGTCATTTTTTTGTGTTCGACGGACCCTCCACATCCCAACAGAGGGCCAATGTCGACCGTCGAGTACAAGATGATCGAACGTCGAACAGAGAATCTAACCCTAAATTGGTATATACTTAAGGTTAATTGGCTGCTGATGCACGATTCTTTCTGGCATTGGATAGTCATCAATTTGATATGACACGTCTGTCTGTACTTTCCTATTGATATGTCCGGCTTTGGGTGGCCAGCGTTCAATGTCGCAACTAAATCACCAATACCGAACAAAATTGTCCACATCGTGCAGAGAAAAACAGATGCTTTTTTTAATGTCAAATGTCAATGTGGAGCCAACTAAATCACACCCTTAGAGACCAGAAATGAAAACCTTGGAGTTCCGATGCCTCTGATCGGCAATTTTTCGCCTGGTTTTTGCGTTCAGATGAAAAATTGTTCTTCCTTTTCTATGTAGGAATTAGTACAAATTTACGAAGACATCACTCACTCTCCGTTCGTCATCGCTCCGATAAACTTTACTAGAGATCGCATTTACATCAAGGCAAAACCCCGATAGTAATTATTTTCACCCCCTAAACAATTTTTTCA
The DNA here is from genome assembly GCA_037356235.1 of Bacterosira constricta. NCBI lineage: Eukaryota > Bacillariophyta > Thalassiosirophyceae > Thalassiosirales > Thalassiosiraceae > Bacterosira > Bacterosira constricta. Next base: position 10,926 of record JAZGVS010001051.1, read on the forward strand.
CTCACATCTGTTTAAACCATGCGATCGTG
>JAZGVS010001053.1:0-10968 GCA_037356235.1 Bacterosira constricta
TGTAAATTCGAAGATCGAATTGACATCCCGAAATGGCAGGCATGCAGTAGGGCATTACGATTCGATATTTTAATGCCCGACTATGGGACATGGTACCTTTTCTGATGATTGAAACATGCAATGTCAATAAAAAGGGCTGAGATTTTAGCACCTATAAGATAGTTTACTTTCCCCTTGTCGAGATAAGCACCCATAGGTTGCTCGTTGCTTAGGCCAAGTTGAATTGAGCGCATGGGAATGCCGAGTGCCGCTAGTACGGGACAGAATTCTGGGTTCGAGCGATCGTCTGTCTATGAGATTTTCTGGCCGTTGCGACGTTTTTTTTTGACATGCCACGTAATGGTGATCGTGTGGACCAAGTCTATTTTCATGGATGGGTCGAGAATCTCCTTGCCAGTGCTGTCGTGGAAAACGAAATCGCCTCGACAGAATGCTTTGAGGATCCTTTTGCCAGAAGGCATCTTGTGGTATGATGGCTTCGTCTGGTTTGTCTGGCCATATTCTGATAGACGCACACCCGTGTATCGATCCAGAATGGAAAGTCAGACATCACGGCCACCAAAGCCTAGACCGGCATTGTCCTATTTGGCCCGATGAAGGAGTTCTGCCAAGAACTCGGGCGTGAGGTGTGTTAGTCGGTTAGGCTTGTTTTCCGCCACCTTTACGTTATCGTAAAACAAGGCCGGTGCCTTTGCCATCAGGTCAAAGTTGATCAGTGGTGTGAATCCTTGTGAACTAAACAAGACGTTCACGCTTTTGAGGTACTCCTTGACTGACTGGGCGCAAAGGTCATTCATCCTGATATTGTTCCCGCCAATGGTGTCGATGGCATAGCAAGAGGCAATGTCCACGCAGATCTCTGGCTTGATCTTGTGGTGCTTGCAGAACTTTAAGAAATAAGCTTGCCGAGATCGTTCTGTTTTGAGGGTTTGGACCTCTGCAAGAGTTGGCGGCTTGTTTGTTAGCACGCACTGATAGATTATGGAGAGAAGCTCTAATCTCGGCTGAAAAACCCTGCAGGGTGCCAATTGGGGATTGTTTCAAGAGAGAGTGATCAGGCAAATAGTTTTGGATGGCGTGAGATGTTTTGAAAGGGGTTTTGATGCAAGAATGGTATTGGCAACTTCGTTCTCATAGGTACTGATCCATTTGGAGTTGATGCCAATAGGTGAGTCTACGAGGAGCATGCAAAAAAACGGCACAGTGCTTGACATGCCAAGGATGATTTGCAGCTATAGTTGTACCACCAGATACTGCTTGTATTGTCTACCCCATTGAGCAGGATTAGGTGATGTGGATCGTCCATTGGGTTATCAAGCAACAGTGACGTTAATGAGGCGGCGTAGTTGATGATGATTGAGGTGAATTCTAGGGCGTTGATTGAGATGAGTTTGCCCTTACTGTTGTTCTTTACAAAAACCTTAGTCCGACAGTATACTTTCTTTGGCCAAAGTAAATGCCACCAGAAACGGAGCTTTATGTCAAAGCCTCCACCGCCTTCGCAAGAACTATCGCCAACGGATTTGGCAAATGGGGTGCGCCAAAAAAATTGCCCATTGGGGATTCCCAGTTGATACCCAAATCTGAGGCAAGGCACAATCGTAGGATCTCAATTTCCTCAATGTGGGTTTCATTCATATCGAAATGCAGTGTGGATTGAACTTCTGCATTGCTGCTTTTCTCATGTAAAAGTTGGCTACCTTTGGCAGCAGTCGTAAGGTTTTGATCCTTCCCACAAGTGCTCTGAACTGTGCATTCTCGTTCAAAAGGAAATCTTTGTTTGCTTGAAGGGCAAAAGCTATCAAGGCGTATATATGGGACATTAGGTAGTACACCCAAGGAGCAGCCTCTCCAAGGCGAGTGATCTTGCTTGCGAGAGTCACAATACTTTTCAAAGCAAAATATACGGTGCTTGCAGGCCAATTGTTGTTGATGATATTCCAGATACTGGCAAGGTACCTTTTGGTCATACCCACTGTGATAAAAAACAAGGCCAATCTGGACAACTCTGTGACCTACATGTGTGCCTACCCACTTGTTCATTGCCAGGTGTGATTGGTGAACCCTCTCTTCTGGGCGGCGTACAACAACAAAGATTGCCTCAATACATGCCACAAGGAGATGGAATGTGATAGCTTGCACACAGGCGAGAAGGCAATCATCAACATAAATATAATTTGGGATTGGCTGTTGATGGCCACGTTTGTCCAGCACTCCTGTGACTACGGGACACAAAACGGCCTTGACAAAGATGGTGTCTTTTAGCGCCGGCAGTTTGATCACCACCATGTTGAGGAGGGACCGATGCTTTTCTACTAGGTCGACACGAACAAGAGAGTATACGCGTGTCATCACTGCAATCGTCCTGCGGAAAGGTTTCCACGACAAGGCGCTGATGATCAAGCCAAACACCATCGCTGCCGAGATTAAAAAATACATGCCCTGGATGAAGAAGCCAAATGCCAATGCAAGGTCATGTGCAATTCGAGGGTATCTGTGGGTGCATTTGACATCTGCGGCGGCAAGGTTGATGTCTACTTCCAGATAGGATGCTCACGTGTTGTAAATGTGAGATTTGTAAGCGCTGTTGGATCTACTGAAAATGATGGGCGCTTCTAGTTCAAGGGGTACATGGTCGTTCATGAAGATGTTGTCAGCTTCAAGTTTTGTTGATCTGTCCCAAACGATGCAAGGATCTGAGCTTATTTTCAAGATCGTGCCTTGTGGGACACATTGTGCAGTATTCACCAATTTGCAGAGGAATGGTAAGAAGGGAAATATATATCAATGTTTTTCTTCCTTGTTCATTGTCTGCCTGATTTCTTCCGTGTGTTCCAGGATGGACTTTTGGTTTCCTGGTCGGAGCATCCGCATCTTCTGATCTCTTGGCAGCTCAAAACTCAGTTGGACCGGGCAACCCTTCTTTAGGATGTGTGTGATTTGGTCCATGTCGGATCAATGTATTGTCCAATTGCCTGTTTTACCTTTGCTAGGTCTCTGTGTTTTGCTGTATGTTCGACATTGATATACCAGACAACGAGGCCAAAATCACAACCAAAGTGTACCATATAGGCTGTCAGCTTAACAACTCGCTCCGGGTCGATCTCCTTCTGGGATGAGTAGTCAAGGCGTTCTTCCCTCAAGGATAAAAATCAACGTTGGCCAGGGCTGGGACCATGCCTACTAAAACCTCATAGTGTGGGTCCACTTTGGAAAGGCTGGACAGGTCATCACCTACCAACCATTTGTCACAGACAAGAAAAAGTGCCGCGTTGTTGAAACAGGGTTCCGAGCACCATGTCAGTCCTATATCTGGTTTCAAATTTGTTGACTGGTACAGTTCTGCTGCTGAGGGAATAGGCTTACCTTGATTTGGATCAGAGGGTAGCTGGTGATGTTTCTCCAGGGTTTCGAATAAGACATTCCTCTCTATCGTTGTAATATTTTTACCAGAATTTTTTGCGCTTTTCCTCTTTCGATGAAGTGGAGAGGTAGGTGCTGCTGAGTAGTTTTTCATCGGATCACTTGATACGAGTTGTTTTGTTTGAGGATGAGCTAGGCTTTGAGCGACAAGTTTGAATGAAAACATGTTTGGTGGTGCGGATGGAGCGGGTGCTAAGTTTGTGTAAAGGAAAGGGTAGACTAAAGTTCTGAGAACTAAATTTTGGTCTAAACAAACAAAACTGCTATGAAGATCTACGAAAAAACCAAACCTGTGACAAAGGGATTGTGATCCGCGAGCTGGGTGATGTGAGCAGGGTCACAGAGGGATCGAACATTATTGATATTGAACCAAAGGCCAGGGGTTGAGGTGACATGATCCGCGATCATTTTTTATCTCCAGGGCTATTGATCCTGTCAAAGTTACCATGCCATCCAGAGTACTCACTGTAGGGGTTTGCACACAAATTTCCCACATACGACCATGAGGCACAGTGAGAGCAAGAGACGTCTGCTGGGATGAGTGATGCAGAGCAGGCTGCTGCCACATATGATGAGTCTAGCTTGTTAGGTTGGCGGGGGGGGGTACTCGGGGCTCTCATTGGCTGCCGCAACCTCCTCAGTTAACATGGCCACCTTGACCCACTTGGTCAGGCTGGGCAGGGGTGGGCGCGGCTTTTGCCACTGGTTGGCTCTCGGTTGCTGCGGGGGTGGCCCTTCTTGCTTGGGGCCTAGTGACCAGGGTGCCTATCACCTCTTTAGTCACCTCAGCTTGCATCTTCTTGTGTGCAATTTCATCAGGGTTAAACTCATCAGCACAAGACTCTGGGACCGTAGTGAGCTTTGAATCCAAGTGGATCAAGGTCGTTATAACATTGTGGCAGTCGTTGAATGCCAGCACTGCCTCTTCGTAGTGGTACATGGGGATTTTATTGTAGGCATCGGCTTTGATCATTGAGCTGACAGAATGATTCGACTCAGCTTTGACTAGGGCGACCATCATCTGTTCTACAGAGCAGATCATGGCGAATGGTAGCTGTGGCTGCTTCGCTGCTTGCTTGGTCGCCCAAGTGGTAAACATATGAGAGTCAAATAGCCTTGCAAATTGGGACAGGAGCTGTGTGAAAATGGACATCTTGCCCTTTGCCTTGACCTCAACGATCAGGGATAGGATCAACATGTTGACAGCGGTGCACAAGCCATCAAGGTATTCTTTGACATGACCAAGTTTATCTGCCTGAGTTCTCTTCTTGTTGAGATGGATGTCATGCTGATCGAATGAGGTTTTGCTCTCACCATCAATGTCCCTTTTGACTGTGGTTTTGGGGGCAGGAATTATTTGCATACATCTTTCCTGACTCAAGGAAGGGGGTGTACATAGTTCTGTTTGCCAAAGGCCTTGGGCAGCCATCTTGGCTAGTGGCCCGATCAACTTAGTCATGGTCATGGACATGTAGGCTTCATATATGCCTCCAGTGTGATCGTTGTCATCGATGTCTAGCTCATCCGGCGCCATAACGTCATTCCATAGGCCCGAGAAAGCTCGTTCTTTACTATCGATGGCCTTTTTCTTCAAAGCAGCATTGAAAGCGATAGCAAAATTGGGGGGTGCAACATCCTTGAAAGTGCAGTTGGAGTAATCAATTTTGGCAGTCATGTAAAGAGCCTTTTGGCAAATAATGATTTCGGCCATTGCTTCGGTGAGCGATTTGTCCTCCTTTTGACCCATAGGGCCTGTGGGGACACCAAGGTTAGTCACAACAGCATTGAAATCCATGGTGGTACTTGCCGACTTGCTTATCATGGTAATGTTGAGGACCGGCACAGCAGCTGGGTAGAGTACCTCCGTGCAAAAGGAGGAGATTTACTTTTTTCTCGTGCCCTTTAATGTTGTTGAAGATGATGACAATGTCCGCAGCATTGAGATATGTTTTGTTGATTGACTCGATCCAGTTCTTGTGACCACTACCGTGCGCACCGAATTTTGACTTGATGTCATGGTCAGCAAAACTCCCTGTGGGTGGTCTTCCTGTATGTCCATGATGTAACGGATGGGATCAACATGACGCAGAGGTCTGTGCAGCCCAAAGCCTCGTATGATGTGACAACGAGATGGTCCACCAATAGTTCTCTCATTTCTACTCTTCCTACATTTAGTAGATTCACAGTTTTTCTCTGGTAGCTTGATGGGCCAGCGCGGCTGACTCGTTCTGCCGGAAAGAAAACAAGAGATAACCTGTGGGTTTGAGAGGATCCGTTGAGATGACAAGTATGGTATCCGATGGGCAGAAGGTAAGTCATGCTCAATTTTCGGAATGGTTTCGAAAAATTTAGAACGACAACTCCAGCGCAATGCGATAGCACTGCGCTGGCCCATTGCATTTGTATCGCTTTTGGAAAACTAAATTAGACCCCAATCCCACAAACATCGCTAAGATGTTTGTGGCAGTTTGTTAAATGGCCAACACCCCCCCAATTAGAGGCACATCACATCAGCTTCAAATGCTCGTGACCCGGAGAAAGTGTTTCACCTATGACTGCTGAACGTATGCCCGTAAGCTAGCTAAACGCTGCGAGCGGTGATTGTGATCTGTGTTCTGGTATGCTTCTACATGCTTAATGCACCTTTTGTCTCCATTGTTTCACCATGAGGAAAAGGAATCTCAAAATTCCAGCTCGTGAAAACTCTTCTGACTGTGACTCAGAGGAGTTTGCATGAGCCAGAATTTTGAGATTCCTTTTCCTCATGGAGAAACAATGGGGACAAGGTCTACAGGGGCCCGTGTGAGCTAGCTCAAATATGCCTCCAACTTCCATCATCAAATTCATAAATGGAATAATTTCTCGCATAGATTGTGAGAGAGCTATATACTCTGCCTCTGTTGTACTCAATGCTATTTCTGTCTGTAATTTGCTGCACCATGTTATCGGGCATCCTGCGTACATGATAACGAATCCAGTTCTTGATAATACGCATTCAGGGTTAGTGTGATCACCAGATGACCAACCTCCTGCAAAATCAGCGTCCACATAGCATTCTAACCCTTTCGATGGATCTGGCTTGTAGTGTATTCCCTTGTCACTCGTAGACAGTAGGTATCGAGCGATGTATTTCACAGCTTTCTCATGACAAAGCATTGGGTTTGCATTGAATCTAGCGCATTGATGAACTGCCATTGATATGTCTGGCCTCGTGCTATTCTGCAGATATCCTAGCATGCCGATTGCGGATCTATAACTCCAGTCATGTTTTCTTTTCGCCCCTTTTTCATCTCTACTCAGAAGTGGTCCAATGACTGGTACATCTCGCTTATTATAGGCATCCTCATGAACATTGAGTGCTTGCAATATTCTCTGAATGAGGAAGGGTTGTCTGAGAATGAACTCATTTCCTTTGAGTTTTTCTATCTCGACGCCTAGATATTTATCCATGGGGCCTTCATCAGTAAATTCGAATTTCTCTATTCCATTTGCTAGGCTGTAGATGAATTGGTCTAGCATCTCTTTCTTGTTAGCTATCAATATGCAATCATCAACATATGTCAATATGATCATTCCTTTCTTCATAAAGACACAAGGATCAGCCTTAGATTCCACAAAGCCTCGCCTTTCAAGTCCCTTCTTCAGACAGTCGTACCAGTTAGCTGAACTTTGTTTTAGTCCATACAAGCTAGATTTGAGCTCAATTACGTATGCTCTTTTGTTGATTCCGTCTCCAATCTCTATTCCAGGTGGTATCTCCATGAATACTGGAACGTCCAAGTCAGCTTGGGGAAATGCCAGTACGAAGTCTAAGGCTTGAGTCTCAAGTCCTGCAAGCTCTGATACTATCAGCAAGAACCTGACACTGATCCAATTTACAACTGGAGCATAAGTCTCCCAATAATTGACGCCCCATTGCTGCTGTCCTCCATGAGCACATAGTCTGGCTTTGTGTTTATTGAGCCGTCCATCTGGGAATCTCTTTCGCTTAAAGGACCAGATGGCCATGATTGTTTTCATGTCCTTTGGCATCGTCGAACGTAAGACTATATCCCAGTGCTTGCGAGATGTATGATCAGAGATTTCTTTCTCCATGGCATCAACAAATTTCGCTCGATCATCTTGCTTCAGCATTTCTTTGAATGTATATGATTCATTGGCTTCTTTGGCTGCTGTATAAACATGATGCATTATATCATTGCATGTGCCATCAAAATTCTCATTGACTTGTTCGAATTGATACGCAGCAGATTGTGCAGTTGTCAACGCTACTTTCATACCTGCTTCTGCGCTTGCCATTGGACTCGCTAATATTGCTCCAAAGCAGAATAATGTCGTAAGCACTGATCGCTTGATTCCACGTTTCTGTGTTGCAATTCTAGTCGATCTTCTAAGTCCAGATTCCTCTAAGTTTACTAATTCAGGCATTCCAAGCTTGTCATCTCCCTCGGAAACTGTAGTGGTATCTGGTAAAACAGTTTGCTGTTCTACTTCATCTGACCAACGGAGATTCTTGAATGATAATGTATTTGGATCTCCCTCGTTTGCAGCAGTGTCTAGGAGATTCGTCGTATCTCCCTCGTTTGCCATAGTGCCTGCTTCATGTGGCACAGTATCTGCCTGTGATCTGTCGATAGTTTCTTGGAGATTCGCAATCGAATCATTCTCATGCACTGGTTGCAGTATCGTGTCTGCTGTGATATCATTTTCACCTTCAAACCACGTCTTGGTCAAATCAAATTGCTCTGTTGTAACGAGCTCCCTCGAATGCCGTACTAATTGCTCCCAATTTGGTGGAACGGTGAGATTGCGCATATGTGGTACAGTTGTAAACTGATCGTCAAATACCACATGATATTGAGGTGAGACCAATCCTGTTTTTGGATTGAGTACTAATGCTACGCTGCCAGCATGTGCTGGTGAATGCCCAACATATATGCCAAGCCTCGAGCGCGGTTCCCATTTCGGCACTCCTTTTGGATTTGATTGAAGCCTCGAGTCCAATATATACACTGGGCATCCAAAAGTATGGTAATGTTTCAGCTGGATGTTGACTGCCTTAGTACTTGAGAAACGCATGTCTGGTGATTCTCCATCTAAGTTCACATGAAGATTGTTCATTCTCTCCTGAGCACATTTAGTTGCAAATGGCCACATCATAATAGTGATGTACTCTGGCCAATATCTCATCGCATGCAGAAGAAGCGTTCTTCCAATCAAGGTAACATCCTTTATTTTTCTTTCTGAGATGCCATTCTGATGATGCGCTCCTACGCCACAGAATGTCAGATCCTGTTTACATCTTTTGCATTCTTTCACAAAAGCAGGCTCAGCAAATCGACCATTATCTGCATGGTAATGCTGTACTCGTATCCCGCGGACCGCGCATCGATGTTCAAATTCCTTCTTGGCAGCCAATGTTGATTCTGCTGTAAGGTCTCGCATCAGCGCTACAAAAACATATCCAGTGTAGTAATCGACGAAGATGGTGCATGCCCATATCCTCGCTCGAGTAAGGTTCCCCTTTTCTTGAGGTATCAAACCTGGCTGTGCTGAGATCATCTGATCTACTCCTACACATTGACCAGGCTGCTTCAAATCTTCTTTCCTAAGAGATGATTTCTTGCTGTTTGCCGATGACCGAGATCTCCAATTTGACCTATGCTGCGTCCCAAAAAGACATGATGCACACGGTGGCGGTCTATCCTTGATTCTCAGTAGATGTTTTGGAAGAAAGCCAGCTTTCGCTAAACGAAACATCATAGAATATGGTAGATGAAAGAGCCTGTGATGCAAATCTAAGAATTCTTGTTCCGCTGGACTCAACGGCTTAGGATGCAGTATTGATTCGAGTTCCTCGTCATTCAATTGCCGAGTGGCCTCTCTAAGTTGAGGTATTGTTGTCGGAATAGATGCTACATCTGGCGTATCTGGTCTGCTCAAAAATTCACGAGGCACGTCATCAAATTTGCCAGAAGAATACTCAATCGTATAGCGGAGCATTCCATCTTCACCTACTTTGTTCGATATCACTTTGACCAAATCATTCTGGCCTGCATTCTTGTAGATCATATTTTCTCCATTGTAAATGATGCTTTCCACAAACATTGTATCCTTCGAACTGCTGTTCCTATCAATTGTTGCACAGCATTGTTTGTCAAGAATTTGGTTCGTGCAGCAACATGCTGCCTCGATGTCATCATTGACTTTGGATCTAAACATCTTGGTGAACCACGTGTACAATGTCTCTCCTTCATTAATCGCCAATTCAGGAAGATTTGATGCTGAGTGGTATATCTTTCGAGAGTATTTATTGTTCATCCAATAGAAACGGGAATACTTCATCTTAGTATCAATCCCTGTACCCTCTTCGTCATTGAGTTGCTTTGCGAATTCAGTCACACTCATAATATTGATTGGAGATTGAGGAAAGTAGAGCACATTCTCTAGCTGCTGAGTATGTGTCGCTCCATCGTCATCCTTCCATTTCCATTCGACAGTGCCAATGCCAGCTGGCCTGTTTAGCTTGCCGCCAATCGTGGCTACCATGCCTGATGTTGTCTCCTTGAAATCTACAAACATATCCTTGTTGTTGCAGATATGCGTATTCGCAGAGTTGTCGCAGACAACAAAGTCTGCATCCGTATCGAATAAACAGTTCCCATTTGACTGCTTGACTTTATCATCCACATTGAATACTGATGTGAATGCCACTCGATGCCATCTATATTTCTTTCGGCATCCTCGATTCTTTCGACGTCTGTAATAAGTCCATGCTGGCTGCTTGCTGACCTTCGCGAAGCAATTCATTATTTTCGTAATCCATCGAGCAAAGATACTAAGGATCAACTTAAAGCATCGATATCCAATGGTCAGCCAAAGTGAAACAATTATAATGTTCGTCTCACTAAAGAATGATACGTTCATGTGCTCATTCCAGATGTGATATAATATCCTATTCATCGCCGACACAAAAGGCGTAGCTGGTATCTCAATATAAAAGTATTCAATTCTCTTTCTATTCTCTCGATGATTGATTGGTAAGAAGCACGTTGGTAATGGTGCAGATCCCTTGATCCCAGGAAACATCTTTCTAAATAGTCTAGGATGCCCCATCTCTTTTTGTTATTCTCAAGTGGAAAGAACGGAGCCATGAAACGTGGCTTCTCATGCTGATGCCAAATACCATTGCTATCCTTCCATCGCTTCACCGAGTGCCATGTTTGCTTGGCACCTACATATCTGTAATATCCCGACTCAGGGCATTGAAATATCTCAAGTAGTGACCGTCCATTTGGATCATTAATAAGGTTCCTGTAAAAATTGAACCACCAAAGTAGGCCAACGATCGGCAGCCATGCTATCTGCAGGACTGCCTTGAGGATTGTGCATATTAATGTGATTATGATCATCGTCACATACTCAGCCGCACATTCAAATCCTATCCACATGCACCGAAAAGTGCGTAATAAAATCGTCAAGTAATCATTCGTTGTTGTTGTTGTTGTTGTTGTTGTTGTTGTTGTTGTTGTTGTTGTTGTTGTT
>JAZGVS010001054.1:0-11021 GCA_037356235.1 Bacterosira constricta
TCAAACTTTCCATGCCTGGGGCCATGGGTACGTGAACAGTTGATATCTTGCCATCTTTTATGGCAGTAAGCACTTCACTTCGTAGTCCCTCTCCTTCTCTACCCATAATGACAGCTGACCCCCCTCCTTTGCTTGTGAAATCAATGCCATAATGAGCAAGACTTTCAATATCTCCAGATGCTTCCATGGTAGCAGCAAATACACGGCTATTATCAACACCACAACTTTCCACTAAATCCAGTGCATGATCCAATGCTTCTTTTTCGCTTGTCTTACTCATCTCTAGCACAGGAACTCGAAACGAGGCACCCATTGCGGAACTTTAGTTTGTTTAACAATTCTTCTCATGAGTGGGTGATACAAAAGAGAACAAAATCTCAATCAAGTACGATATGGAACTGTGTTGTTTGGAACAAAAAATCACTCACCGCACAGCCTTGGGATTCCAAACGTCACAGCTACCAGGCAACAGAATCAACGCCGTGACATGAGAAGCAGCACATGTTCGTAAGAGAGTACCAACATTTCCTGGATCGGAAAGTCCATCAAGAATGAGGTAAAATGGTGGCGTTGTTTTGGCATCAGCGTTATTGTCATCTGTAGCAGTAGCAGAAGAAGCCAATGGGTTGTACGGAGGAGGTATATCCATCAATGCCACAACTCCCTGGGAAGTTACAGTAGCCGAGCATGCCGCAACTACTTGATCATTCCCAATATTGATACTGCAAGTGGGCATAGGACCATCCACGTATTCCACTTTTGTTTGTCTCGATTCCTCATCTACAACATCAAGCCAATGCTGCAATTCCTTTTGGTATTCGTCAGTGTTTTCTCCGTATAGCAATGACTCCGAAATAACAATCCTACGAACAAGATGTCTTGACTCTTCATTTGCCAAAATGTCAGAAACGAGACGAACTCCCTCGGCAACTGTCAACCCTAGTTCGGATCTTTTGGACTTATTGGCACGGTGGACGGATTTAAATAACTTGACTGTCTTGGAGGTTTTGTGGTTTGTTATTGGTTCCCATTTGGATGAAATTGATGAAGCCATGGATAGAGATGTTGAAGATGATGAGAAAGATCTACAATGATCAGTTGGGAGTTTGATGGTAGAATGTGATGGAATGGAATATAATGTGGATGGGCATTTCAGATAAGGCACAAAGCAGCTACGAGTCGGTTGTTTGTGCATTGATTGTGTTGATGGTGATGACCTTTGCAATCTATTGCAAGCCATATCCCGAATCGACATTGACGTCATCCTCTTGGTTGTTTTTGAAGTCGCTAATGTGGATGGTGCATGTAACATCCTTGAAGCAACTACTAATTGGACCATTGTTAGTGTAAAGAGTACCAGAAAAGGAGAAATATACGTTGCCGGTGCATTCATGCAGGCTAAGGAAGACGATCGACTTCGCCGTCTGTATTTACCGAAGCTACTTTTTGAGGTCGAACACGACTTTTTTGGGCTGACGAGTGACCGGAGCTTCATGGAGCTGTTTGCAAAAGGGCTGCAGGTGTTGGTTGGAACGTCCGCCATGAGCTGGTGCAATTGTCTGTCGAATTGTTGGTGATGACGGGTGCGGAATGTGTGGGTGAGTTGGTTTTGTTGGCACTTGCTTCTTGGATTGTTTGGATGGTGGTGGATGGTGGCCTGGTGGCCGTTGACGATGGCGCTAGCTAGAGGTAGATGAGTTTTTGATGCTGCGCGCGCTGGATGCTGGATGGGTGATTGATGCGGATGATTGTTGATGGATTGTCCAAAAGCGATAGTTTTGTGTACCTTTATCGTAGGAACTCAATAATAGTATCGCAAATATCCATCAAATTCGACGTCAAATCTCATCAAATTGCAAATAATGAGATGCATGCCAGATGCCAGATCGCCCTCTCTTCAGTAACTTCTTGGAGAATATGTTGCGGTACCCTGCTAACAGCGCAACGAACTGCTACTCTTTTCACAATGCGGTATCAGCTGTGTTCGCATTCTTGCTGATAGCCATTGAACCAGCAGGAGCATGGACTTCTGCTACAAACAGGAGATTCATTGTGCCAAGTTTAGATCTTGGCGTCGAAAGCCAAGAACCGGCGAGTCAGGATTGTCATTCTTTGAGCCGGCGAGAAGCGCTGGCCAAAAGCATACTAGTGACGAGCACTGGGATTGTCTCAACCCTTTCTCTGCCGAGTTCTTCTCATGCTGATGACACTGCTGTTGCTCAGGACATTCAGCTACCATCCTCCTCCACAACATCTGCTACAACATCCCTTCTATCTAATTATAACCCCAACGACTACAAAACTTTACCGTCATATGGAAGAACGGTATTCCCACCACCATTTTTACCACCAATAAACAATCGAGCCACCTATCGATATTCTCTCGGAAGGGATACTTGGGCATTAGAACAGCTCCTTGCATTTGCAAATGTAACAGCTACAATTCGCACCAACGTGATCAAGTTGGAAGATGGCGGGCTTTGGGTATGTGGCCCTCTTTGGCCAACGGAGGAGTACTGCGCTCTGTTGGATGAATTGGGTCCTGTCAGACATGTTGTCCTTCCTACCAATGCTCTGGAGCATAAGGCTGCAATGAAGCAATTCTTAGTCAAATATCCGGATGCAGATGTTTGGATTAGCCCGGGTCAATATGGTCCGTTTGGCGAATGTGGGATTGTTAATGATGACATGGATGAGGAGCAAGTGAATAAAGTAGTGAGAAAAGCAGCGAAAACTATGGGATATAGAATTGATGGAATTTTGCCCGTGAGAACACAACAACCAGGGTCAGAAGTAAAAGCACAGGAGTCAATGCCAAAGAATATGCTACCATCATGGATGGATGTGTTTGATATTGAAACTCTGTGTGTTGAGCTTCCAGGTAATGCGGGCCCAGTGAGCGAGTCTGCATTCGTTCACAAACCTTCAAAGACGTTGGTTGTCACAGACGCAGTCATTTGCGTCCCTTCTGTGTCAACAATAACCACTCCCACTGGGCTCCCACTACAGCCAATCTTTTCAACGTACTTTGATGAAACTACTCTCTCTGATCCCACCTTCTGGGCACGAACAGTATTGCAAGCAGTGTTCCTTCCTCTCCGAATGGAACCTGACAAAATGGGCATGGATGTATATCCTGGATACGAGGCACTATCGAATCGTTTAGTTCGTGCACCAATCCTTAGAGCATTTGCGGATGCACGAGCCCCAGATTCAGTTAGAAGTTGGGTCAATCATATTTCTGATCTTACAAAATTTGATCGTATTATTAGTGCTCACTTTGCATCACCGATCAATGCTGGGCCGGATCTGTTTACAGGAGCATTTGCGCACCTTGATGAGGATGCTCCGTTGGATGAGATTTCTTCAACTTTACCACCAATTGCATGTCAGGATTGGTCTACCTTGACTTCTTTGAATGATTTTATTGATGATAATAAGCTTGGTGCTCCAGTGGTGTATGACTTCCGGAGAGGATGCAAATAGGGTAAATAGGATAGCTTGGAGCAAGAGGGATTATTATTATTCACTATGTTAATTATTTTACTAAAATTATTCAAACATTGACCCATCTTGCCCCTGGATCTCAATGAAATATCAAACGCAATAATAGGGTACTGCTGTCTATAAGGCAATTCTATCCATTTCACCATTGACAAAGAAACATCCCCCATCCCGGGAGCGTTCGGATGAACACGAATCCCACTTGCCATGTTTTTATTGAAAACGCCCACATTCATTTTACTGCAGTAATGCAATGAAACACAAAGCTGACAGGATTCTTTCCATTTCAAACATCATTACCAGAGAACATGGCAGCTCGTGTTGTTTGCTGCCAGTCGCTAATGCTGCTTATACTCGCTGCATGATGTCAACAATTGATTTCTCTCATTTGGCTGTATCAATTGTGGTGGTGGGTGTGTCCTTTGTTCGATTATTAACGACCGACGAGTTGGGGCAGTGGCAGTTGGTGACGCATGATAAATGATGGGACCTGCAATTCAATTACGAATTGAGCTCCGCCAAGCGGATGGTTGCTGTGAATGTCGTATGGTCGAAGTAGGATTGATTATGGTACGTGGTACCATTGTGGTTCGTTTCGTAGTTGGTGCCGCAACAGTTTGGTCACATGTCACATTGTTCGTTAATAAGCGGATTGCTGTGCGATGGAATGATGTGTGTGCTGGATTGCAATTATGATCACTGCGGGGAATCCACAAAATGATGTTTGAAGGGATGAAAATCATCATCTCGCCAGATCTCGCCATCAGGTGGTGATGTTGATGTGGTGAAGGGTTGGATTGGATTATGCATTCGTGGATTACCGGCTGCCGATGAACTATCAGGGCTACAATTAGCTATTCGACAGTCGGCCAGGAACGGCCGCATGGTGTGCCAGGAACGGCCAAGATTTTGCTGAGGCCGCCATGGCCATTGTCGTTGCCATTGTTATTGTATTTTGTGCGTTGATATCTTTCAATCTTGCGAGCGGGATTACGAATTTGAGATCAAAACTTTAGGAATCAGTACAATTCTACGCGCAAAAAAGGTTTTTTACAAATATCTCAATCTAGTGACTTATATCGCATAGGTACCGACATATATGTACCCCATTTTAAAAAAATCAATTGATTTGGAACATGTAGTAGGCAGTTATTACAATTTTGATCATCTGTTTGCTGGTAGGTGGCTGCCCTCTATATTGACCCCCCCCAAACTATTTCAAACCTTTCTCAAGAGCCAGTAATGATAAATAAATCAAACATCAGGCAAACATGCAAGACTTGGCCAAGACCAAGCACAACCATATGTACATCGGCAGTATGGTAGAAGGCAACAAAACAACAAACACTGCAAACAAACATGTTCAACTGTGTTCAAGTTCAAGATCAAGAACAGCGACCCAAGAGGCCCCGAGTCGTGCAAGACAAACGCACGATCGATGCACGATCGGAAGTTGACTCTCTTGCATCTCGTCGGGAAGCGGCAAAATGCCAATACTTTCTGAAAACACTAATTATTCCCATCTATGTACTGTTCTCTTTCTTCCT
Organism: Bacterosira constricta; assembly: GCA_037356235.1. Taxonomy (NCBI): domain Eukaryota; phylum Bacillariophyta; class Thalassiosirophyceae; order Thalassiosirales; family Thalassiosiraceae; genus Bacterosira; species Bacterosira constricta. The sequence goes on from JAZGVS010001054.1 coordinate 5,052, forward strand.
TCTGGATTCTTTACGTTAGACAAGATCGTTAGACGGGCTGGCGCGCGCCCCTTCTGAATTTGTCTTCCGCGATCCACACGAATAAACGACCACCATGCATGCAGACCACCGCGGGCTTTTGTCCATGTGGTGGGAGCGGGTAGCCCCAACGGAATGTAAAACGATCCTTGGCGGTAAAACGTGGCGGATTGTCGCGAATTTTAAAAATACCACGTATCGTACCGTACCTCGTTTCAAAACCCACCACGGGATAGAAAACGACAATTCTACAGCAAAAATGAATCACAGTTGCAATACCGTACCACTTCAATGAAACGACAATTGGAATACCATCACAATGGGGAGGCCAACTAAGTCCAAAGTCACAGTAACCACCATAAGATCGCATAAAATTATTCAACGGTGGCCAAGAAACAAAAACAATAGCAACAATAGCAACAATTGCAGCAACCATGGCAACAACAATGAATGGCAGCAAAAACCTAAAGCTGCGAAGGCACACCACGGCCGCGGCGAACCCCCAAGACTTGGACGATGTCGAATGCGGACAACAGAAGAACGAGTCCCCGAATGTCAGCTTTGACCATGAGGATAATTCGGATAAAAAGGACGATGATTATGTTTTGAGTCGACGATCGGCCGAGTTCCTATCGGATCTAAGCCCTTTCAGTCGGAGAGTCGTTCGGTTCGTCACCCCGTCCCATCCGTCGTTGCCGGATCGGTGTACGTCGGAATGCCTTACCGTTGCGGCGGCACGGATAATTCCGTCGTTGGCGGTCTTGCTCATCTTGCCATTTTTAATGTGGGACGGTTACCCTGAGGAGTGGGGATTGCTTAATCTTTACCCATTCATTCGACATGTTGAAATTGTATGGGCCTCGTTGTTGCACACGTCCGCTTGGCCGATGGTGGTGGGGACGTTTTTGGCCGCGGCCCTCATTCCCAGGGGCGGGGTGGGATCGTCAAAATATCTGCCTGGTAAGAGTGCCAGCGCCATGGACAAGTTGTTCTCCGCTCTGTCGGCATTGATGGCGAATGTTACACAGTCGCACTGGAAGACGTCCATCGTCCTTTCACTCCTCTTTTGTTCCTCCGTCTTGGTCAATATGACGCTTCAGATGGCTGTTCCTCATGCCTTGTGGAACCCCTTCATGTGGGGTTGGTACCGCGTATATTTGCCAAGCAACATCTCCAATTCGCTCAAGGGCGCTTGCCTCGACTTTGAGAAGCACAGCTCCAGTCGCCAGCCTCTTTGTCTTTTGGAAACGGAGTGGAACGAACTAAGCAGCGGAGAGCTCTCATCGTACAATCCGGACGATGTTCTGACGGTCCAAAAGGGTCTGGATTATCTCCAAAACCAATCCGGCGGGCTCATTATCAATGCTTTGGCGCGAAATGTTGCCGACAGCATTCCCGCACTGAAACAAAACATTGAGGGTCTAGCGCCCTTTTTCAAAGACTCCCACAATAAACTCTCTCTTGTCATCTTTGAGAACGATTCAGATGATGGAACGCGTAAAGCCTTCCAGACTTGGGCCGATCAAGAGTCCCAAAGCGAGGAACCTCGCTACACGGTGGATCTAATGAGCTGCGGCCCCAAGAACCCCAATTGTGATTTGGGTATCATGGACCGATACGATAACATGAACTTATTTACCAACCCCACAGCGTCTGGCGTTGGCAAGCTTGGGGAGTTCCGACAGATTTTGCTTGAGTACATCTTGGGCAAGGAAGAGTACAAAAATCATAGTCACATGATTATTCTTGATGCGGATCTTGGTACGTCCCTCTCGCCGTTAGGATTGCTGCACACTTTGGGGCTTGAGAATGGTGTTGCCCAAGAGCACATTGTTGCCAGCTCCTCCTCTCAAGTTTGGCCCGGCACCATGGGTACGATCATCCCACCCTATGACTTATCGGCCTTCCGACCGAAGGAGACCGAGGCCAACAAGATAGTACGAGGATTGCACCACTCCTTCTGTAATTTGATGCCTCCTGGAGATCGATGGCGCAATATGTGTGAGGCCTGTAGCCCCATGCAATTATTCATGATCCAATCGGCCAGTGACGTCGCGAATCACAACGATCAGGCATACGAAGTTGTATCGGCTTTCAACGGCTTGACCATGTACCCAATGAACCTCATCCGAGAACGAGGTGACAAAGCACAGTACAATGCTGGCGATGACGGCCAACAGTGCGAACATGTTGGGTTCCACCTCTCCCTTCAAAAGCCCATGTATGTCAACCCGAAATGGACTATGCACCTCAAACCCAGCAAGCCTGGAGGACCCACGGGACTCCGAGCTATCAAGACGCTAGTATATGCCATCCTCGGACGACCCAACGTGATGTTATGCATGGTGGCCGGAGACTTTGTATTTTTCTTCATTCTTGTGTTTGCGTGTTGGATGATTGGCACGTCTATCAAGAGTTTGTTGATGTTGCTGAGTCTTCCGCGGGAGAAGAAATATTTGGATAACCATGTCATGAATAGAGATAGAGTTGATCCTTCTGGAATTGATACGAGAGAAATGTGAAACAATTCATGGTTCAACACTGTCATGTGTATGTGTGGGAGGCAAGGAGCCTTATAGATGTCAATATGTGATTTAACATTTGAATGTAACCTTAGAGAGCTATTATCCTTGAGAAAAAAATCACCAAGATGACAACCCTATCTAGATGAAAAACTTTAAAGGCTTGGTTGGAGAAGAAATCTCCCAAGTTGGGGTAAAATCTCCGCTTGGAGGGTGGCTTGTGCAAGGATCTACGATCTACTGGCCATAAACAACTTCCAAAGGTGCTGTAGTAGCCATCAGTGGAGAGCTGCTGTACAACAGTAGAGAGATCCATGCGTAAGCCAACGCCATAATCGTAGCCGAATCCAGCTGAAGAGGTGGAGACAATTCTCCAGAATCAGAATGTCATTGCTATTTATTGGAAATGATGTTGCGATGGCAAAGGATTCGGAAAATGAGCTTCTGAGAGAACTCAATCGAGGACGGCTGAAGGCTGGACCAAAATTGAAAATCTTGCATCTTCTCGCGGACCCATGCTTCTTGTGTAGATGGATGTGAATAGTGAATAGGGTCCAGCCAGGCCTTAGTACTTCTATTGAGTCCCCACAGACGGGACCGAACCGAAAATCCCCCGGGAGACAGGCAGGGGTCTCGAAGGTCATCAGAACCCTACCTACAAGTGGTGTCACACACTTTTGACAGAGGTGGGTACTGTACCACTTTTAATCTAGGGATTTTTGTCGTACCACCTCTACCTCCTACAGTGAATACCTAGTGAAATAAAAGAACAAAAGCCGCAACCATGAACATGGACCAACCCCACCCCCTCCCAGGATACTACAACCTCACTTTGCTTGGGTCCATCATGGAATCTCGCTGTCGTGCTGTCATCGTCACGTTCGAGGGCCTGCAGATTTGCAATGCACTGGGATTGTTTGCATTGGCCAATGCGGCTGCAATCGCCCATGCCCGATCCAACGAGACTCCTTTTCTGACACAGGTGGCAGCATGAAGGGCAGAAAGTTTGGGATCGAAACTAGCCGCCTTATAATACCCCATGTGAAGGCCACTATACGAAGAAGAAATTCGTTTGTTGGCTGTCTGCCAGTAATGGCTGAAATCCTCAGCTGAGATGTAGTTCAAGATTTCCTCGTTGCTCATCGCCCTGTAAGAGATACCCACTTCCTCCAGTAGAAATTTAGTGGTTGTGTTGTACATCCGGCCGTTCAAAAATTGAATCATATGACGTCTACCATCGACAGACAGACCAAAACTATATCCTCCGGTCCAGTCTCAAATTCACATGGATATATACTTACGACTTTAGATTCAATGAATGGACAATAACACCATCTCACACCGTTCATCAGCAGAAAAAATCATTCCTCCCACGCCGGTCACCGATTTCTGGACATTCCTTCGGTCACACAAATACAAAATTTCAATCCCTGTGGGATAATTTTCTGCGTGAAGGCGAGGGCAGTTGGATAACGGAAGGTATCCTCAACGGAACCCTTGTATATGTGCACGATGTCTCATACACGAAAGAGGTGGACCCCACTGTGAGTTTGGCAGCCTATATGATCTATTGCACATGAACCAAATTCCATGAGAAATGGGCAATCACCGAACGTTCCGATTCAGCGGATTACTACTGAGCTGAGATATTGCGGGGAATAATGACCCAGTTAATTCTCAAAGCGGCGTCACGGGGCATCATAACGCTGCCACATCCAACAGTGGTAGTACTAGTGGACTGCAACAATAAAGGCGTCGTTCTCCACAGCAACATCGCTAATCGAGCATTAACAGAAAAGCAGGCACAGACTGGTGTCCTTCGGATTTTCAAACAACTTGTACTCGCGCAACCATTTAACGTCGTCATGAAATGAGTACCTTCTCACCAGGACGATCAGAAGCCTTGGAGCAGATGCACACTCAAGGAACGCATCAATATAAAAGTCGATCGCTGGCAAAGCAAGCTCTCATCTCAGGTGTGGCATACCAGATATTCATCCACAGTTTGCGTCCCGGCGAGCTAATCCGCGTCTCAACTCGCGGAATAAAAGTTACCGGATCTCTCAAGAAATCTTTTGAGCGATACTGGGGATACAAAGAAGGCCAGGCTCTGTTCCATGATGAATCGATCGTCAGTGATGCAGATTTTCATCTAATTTGGTGGGATGGCGTGGAACGGGCCATAAGTGCTTATCCAAAGCGGTTTCGAACGTGGGTTACAAAAACAAATTCTGGATACTGCGGCTCAAAGCACGAGATGGCCAAGTGGGACACCACAGTGGAGGATGTGTGTCCAAACTGTGGATTCAGCCCTGAGACATCAAAACATATGACGCGATGTCGGCATGACGGCATGATGGAGCTCTTTCGTCTGTCCTTGGAGGCGGTTTAGGCTTGCCTGGTAGATGCCCAGACAGACCTGAATTGGTTGATTTGGTCAACGAGTACATGACGGCCCAGGGCGATAGATCAATGGTTGATTGTCTCCGCGATACACATTCAAAATTTGCACTCCTGGCGTCCGTTCAAGACAGACTGGGCTGGGATTCGTTTGTGGAAGGACAAATCAGCAAAATGTGGTTGGAAACAATGAAACCATTTTTTGCTCAATTGGGTATCAAGTCAGCTGACAAATGGGGTGTACGCTTCATTGGGTGTTTGATTTCGGTCACTCACAAACAGTGGATTTTCCGCAACTCAAAAGTTCATCACAAGTCGGAGGGGTTGACACAGAAACAGCATGATGAGCTGTTTGCCTCAGTGTGGGAACTAATGTGGACAGAACCTTCAACCTTGTTACCAAAGCCCCACCCTCTTCTCACCAAAAATTCCGGCTTGCTCGGGGCAGGACCGGCAAAAATGCGTTGCGGATGGGTTGTATCAATGGACTCACCATCAAAGGCGGCGGCAAGGGTACGAGCTGGTACATCGGTGGCCTCGGAGGCTGCCATGCTTGTCTGCAATTGGCCTTCTTGCAATTGTTTTTTGCGCCGTCCATGCCGCTAGCGAACTTCACCAATGGCTCCCATGGTTACAACCTCTGCCACCGCCAGTCTCTCTCTCTCTGTCTGAGCGTCTTGCATGGTTTCGTCGCACTTGAGCATCGCGATCAAGAAACGTTCAGGCTGACAAAAGAATGCAGATGGGACCGTGGCAACTGTCTATATAAAAAAGATTGGCAAATAAAGTAGGTATCCACTCCTGGACACATGGTTCCAGTGTGCGTACACTGGTTTGTGCAAGAGGTGCTTGGTGTGCCTGTGGTCCTAGTGCTGCTGCTCTGCCTGAGGTGGAAAAGAAATACAAAAGGAATGCTATGCCCAATTTGTGACTGTTCCGTTTACGTGCACTCAATTTACTTTGTAGGGGCCAGCCGTGTGAATGCCTAATTTGGTTGGGTCGTGGACCTTATTTAATACTTTTTGGTTAA
>JAZGVS010001055.1:0-10886 GCA_037356235.1 Bacterosira constricta
TGGTAGCAGTATTATCGGTTTCAAGTTCATTGGCATTGCCAGCTGAAGAATTATTATTGTTGTAAGAACTAATAGTTTGAGCAACCTCAATAATGGTAGCTTTGCTGGATGGATCGACCTTTAATAATGGAAAATAAGGCCGATTTCCAATGGTGCGCACAAACAATGACAATTCCCAGAATCCAAATAACAAGAAGATGGTAGATGGTACGATAGATGCATGCGATGCTATTGTATCGGGTGTAGAATGAATTCTTTGGTGTTGTAAATTGATGGTTTTTTGTTGTCGATTTTGTGGCTATTCGTTGATGGTAGTAAGAATATCCCTTCAAGTTGCCAGGGAGTGGTTATCAATTGCATGGCTGCCACGACAATCTCGCCGCGATGATATTACTGCGATGATACTGATACGAGAATGCGGAAGTCGCCGCGGCAAGAGTTGGCATGATGTCGTATGCAGCGAATATCGAATGCAAAAATGTGGCGCTTGTGCCCAGTGTCTTAGGATGGTGCCATGAGGGCTCCTTCATTTTCATGGAGAGATTCAAAGGGTCTGGGATTTTGGCGTAGTTGATGGCCCGTCGCCGTGCATGGTCGTTGTTGTTGAGATGAGGAGGTTGAAGAATTATGGCTATCGATCGTACATCGTACTTTGTTACCTCTCTAGCTCGAGGCTCTACCTACCTACGTAGCTAGCTAGCGAGATTCTGCTAGGTGGCAAATCCTCTCCGATCTTGTATCTCTGATAGTAAAATAAATGGCCACTGCTACAATACCACTTGAATATCAATTTTCAGTAGACTTCTAGGTGCATTGCAGTGTTGATGCTGAATGCCTGCTCTCAATTCTTTGATGTGTGAGAGAATGGCACTCCATAACAAAAATGGAATGGCATGGCATTATTTGTTAGCCTCTTTTTAGAAGAGAGGCGAGAAGAGGATTCTCCTGGCCAACGCTATTATGCCTTGTGTTTGATAAGGCCAATCAAACCATTTTGTTGTGTAGCGTGTGATGTGGAGTATGGCGTATTGGAATCGATTTGTTGTGGTCTGCTGCTGACGATGATGACGATCCAATAGCATGACTTGACATGACATGCATGGCATGCGACGATATTGTACTGTGGCGCGTGGAGTTGGAGTATGGAGTATGAAGCAGGTATGGAGTATCAATGAAATCGATGAGTGTTAGATGATACGATACTTTGTTGAAGTAGATCTTGCTGATGGCGATGCGCATGCCCATCACCTCCCAGCCACCACCCATCACCATCCATCACCTCGCTCAGCTCATTGCTTCTCGCTCATTATTTTCGACAGCCACGAGAGTGGTATTCTTTTTTGTCCTCTGTACGATGCCAACTTGTCGTTTGCGCGCTCCTCAAAACGGCCTATAGTGGTAACAAGTGTGTCATCAAGTGTGCCGGTATGTTTGGGAAGACTTGCTATGCATACGTCTTAACAAGGACAATACGCCAAGCGAGAACAATCAAAAACTTGCACTTTTTCACACAAATCGATGCAAACCTATTGGTTCCCACATTCGTTTTCGCTCGAACTGGACCCACACTATATCGCACGGATATTGCATGAGACACCATCTCACGCAATAATAAGGCGACTTTGTTATAGTACTTTATAGTACCAGATGAGGTGTCGAACGGTATAAGGTTGAAGTGGAGGAGAGGTAGGACAGTTATAGTTCAGCCACGAGGTGCTAGGTTGAAATCCCATCGCTGGACATGCACTTTGAACGTCATTTGCTTTTTTGCTCCACTCTGTATCGTACATCATCATCATTTAGTACTTGATACGATAATACGAGGTAAAAACGCAAATCATACCAAACAAAGATTGTTCCTGCCAGAATGCGTTGAGCGGTATCATTGTTAAGAAAATTACACCGGGATGCATATTCAGAGGGAAACTGTCACCCGTCAGCCATTTACTTCGGTCAAGTATCGTAGGTTGCACTCAACATTAAAATTGTTACATTAACTCCCATTGAAATCATTTAATCATTACGCAGTAATACCTCTTTGCACACATGATACCTCTCCAAACGATTCTTCCCATAACGTAAATTATCCCAAACTTCCAAATCCGAATCACCCTCCAACCTCGACTTGGCATTCTCCATTGAAAATGAACCATCATTCACTTCCCCAGCTGCCTGGAGTACCCCCCACACTCCCCAGTATAGATTACTCGCCATTTGAAACAGTTCCACTTGAGAATGCAGGTTGGCTACTTGTTCTTCATTGCTTGCAGTAGCAGTCGCCTCACTAGCATCCGTGCTGCTTCTCATCAATAGAATAGCATCACGCTCCCGACAATATTCTTCCAAAAACCTAACCATCCGCTCCGAACTCGGTAGCAACTCATAATTCGGTACACCATGATCATTTCCCCCGCAATGCTCACACACAAAATTGGCTACATCGTACATGGCATAGTTGATGGATCCATATTCAAAGTCAATGATGCATACATTGTTTCTGTCGTATAATTTGGTGCTCTCGTCCTTGTTGCTGTCGATGGATGTGTCTAATAGAATGTTGGCAGCATTCGCATCATTATGACAAAATACAATGGGTGCGTCGGGAAATTGGGTTTCCACTCTGCTTTTGAGCCATGCCAATTCGGAAGAGAGGGATGATGTAATGCATGTTGATTCCAGTGTTGAAGTTGCCCGAGTGAATAATTCCATCAAGGCTGCATCCTGAAACTTGTTTTGCAATGTCATTTGAGACAATTCGTTGATCCACGCTTCAATGACGTTCCATAACGTTGGCTGCTGTGAAACATTGTCACAGCTGTCGTTGTTTGACGCAGTGGCAACTGCATCCACGTGAAAACCATAATGCAATCGAGCAAACTGCCTCGCCACCTCCAAAGCCAAACCCTCCCTCCCAAAATCATCCACGTGATGGGCTTGTCGCATGTTGGGTATCCATGTTTCCACACGGCCATTTCCAAATCTTCCCAGTAGATCCAGTTGGTCGTGGACTATGCTGCCGCCCGTGTGAATTTGGCAGAGACGAGCGAAGTTGGTGGTTTCTTCATCGCGGTTGATTAGACCTTCGGCTCCGAATATTCGAAGGAGTATGGAGGATGATGATGGGTTGTTGTTGTTGGCGTTGGCAGTGCTGGTAGTGGTGTTGTTTGGTAGGTCAACTTTGAAGAGGGCGTTGGTCAAACCTCCCGTTATTACTGTGACTTTTGCTGAGGTAGTATTGGTAGCAGTATTATCGGTTTCAAGTTCATTGGCATTGCCAGCTGAAGAATTATTGTTGTAAGAACTAATAGTTTGAGCAACCTCAATAATGGTAGCTTCGTTGGATGGATCGACCTTTAATAATGGAAAATAAGGCCGATTTTCAATGGTGCGCACAAACGATGATGGTGGTGTTGATGCATCTGTGTCATTACTGCTATTGGCTTCCGTGCGAGCTTGTGCATAGCCGTGTGGTCCTTCTAATGATGCCATGGTTGATTTCAGTAGTAGTTGGAGCGGATGGGGAGAAGGAGGCTTTTGTTGTTGCGGCTGTATCAAAGAGCAGCGGCGGAGGTGCTGGGATAATGAGCACTTGTGGAAATAGAAACGGAAAATGGTGGTCGCCATTGTCGTCGTCCTCTGTGCTCTGTGATCTGTGATGATGTGGTCATTGTCGTTCTCTTGTCATAACCGCTGGACTTGGCGCTATAATCAATATTGATTCCCAAAGGGATATTCCTTGTTTCTTGTTTCTTCACTGTTCCAAAGATCCAAAATCCAAAGATATCTCTCGCTCCGCCACCATTTCGAGAATTGTGTTGAATTTGCCGCCTCGCGATTTCATGTTTCATTCTTCACACTAAAACACTAGTGCGGCTTTCTCTTTTTCACCCTTCGAAACACCCAACACCCCTTTTACAAACATGGTTTCCATCGACGTTCCCTCTGAATATGGCTGGGTAGTACTCGGCGCCGGGTAAGATCGATATGCGATGTGTTCAATCGCCCGTTTTCTTGCCGTGTCGTTGGGTGTTCTCTCATGATTTTGCATGTACCGCATGCCTCTCTTTTTTTTTGCCCAACCGCAACACTTCCTCAATAATTGAAGGATTGGACCCGTCATTACCAGCATGGTGTTGGGTGGATTTGTGATGAAAGCTAGGAAGAAGTTTGATGTTCAGTATCCCAATCTATACGGTGAGTTCAACACAGTTCAGCATCAGCATAGTATGTCGTACCATCTCTAGAGGGAGGCGTCGCGTCGGGCGTCGAGGCTAGGCGCGCTTATAGTCCTTCTCGCTCCTGTGCTTCACATGGACCCAACTCTTCTCATTCTTTGACTGCCCTTCGATTATTGCAAAAATACCACGTCACGTCTCGCGCGCACAGCCACCCCGAAACATCACAAACACGCCGACGAATTCAACCGCGTACAACGCGGCCACCAAAATTACCTCGAGGGCCACGCTTCGTATACCATCATGACATTATTGGGGGGTCTGAAATATCCTCTCGTTTGTGCCGTGGGAACTGTCCTATTCAACGTTGGGAGCGTGCTATACCTAAAGGGGTATGCGGATACGAGTTTGGATGTGGAAATGGCCAGGTATAAGACGGGTGGGGCGATTAAGTGGATTGGATTCTTCGCTTCGTTTATTAGTACTTGTAGTTTGGGAATTTCCATGATTCGAGCCTGATTTTTATAGTGCCCGTGCTGGTCCAAATTCATGTATCAGATGCCCTGGCTCGCGTGTGTGTTGTTGAAAGCTCTTGAGTGTGTTAATGGAACCCTCATCCTATATTATTTATGCCCCGATAATTCACAATAGGCATACAATTTTGCAATGTAAAGTGGGGTACTTCGTTTACTATATTTTTTTCAATTGAAGTGTGCCCTCTCATACGCTCTCAATTACATAATCAGCATATTTCCGCGACATCTCCTCAATCCATTCCAAATTCATCATATCATTCGCATCCGCCTTGACACCTGCCCCCTTCTCTCCTTCACCAAACATTCTCGTCTTTCCCTCCGACCACGTTTCCAAATGACGCTTCACCAATCGTTTCCTCTGCTCTTCCAACGATTTACAAGCAATATACCATGTCTCATCGAACACTTTGTTCGTTCGTAATGGTGCCCATCGTTCATCGTCCCATGCTAATAAATAATTCCCTTCGAGTAGCACTATTTTCGTATTGGATTGCAATTGTACTCCATTTTGCACTGGATCACTTTTGATACGGCTGTAGATTGGTAAACTTGCTTTTCCGTTTTGTCTCGCTTCCATAAAGGTGGATATGCAACCTTCTGCGTCGAAGGTCCAGGGAGCACCTCGTCGGGCAATTAGTTCATCATACGTGTAGTCACTATCGGACGATTCTCCCATGTCTTGTAATTGGGAACGAGAATAGTGGAAGCCATCCATGGGAATGACGACTGCATGTTGTGATTCTTCATTGTCGTGATTGCCATCATCTCCATCTTGTTGTTGTTTCATTTGCTCATTTATTCTTTGAGCTACTGCTTCCGATAATGTTGACTTCCCACTTCCCGGACCTCCAGCAATGCAAATGAATAATTGATTGTTCTGAAGATTATTGGATGCTGCATCTTTTTCGTATCGGTCAATCAAGCGTGTTGCTAGGGTGTCGTACATTTTTGACATTTTGTCATCCACCATAATGTTGTCGTTGGCGTTGTCGTTGTCAGTAGATGATAATGCGCTCACGTGTTGTGATCTGCCTGTTGCCAACTTGGGAGGAAGCGTGAATGATTCTACCGTAGCTAGTATTGCGACGAATATAATCACGAGTGTTGCGAGCCTGGGTGTAGGGCTTTTGTTTCTCATTCTCGGAGTGCGCTGGCTGCTGGCTGCCAGTAGATATGGGTGATATTGCGAGATCTACTATGCAGCAGATAGATGTGAATTATCGCTATTATCTATCTGTATCGTATGTAGGTACATTGGGCATTGGGGTAGATTGGGATATCTTTTAGGTACGTGATGCGTAGGATCTAGTACCTACCTACCTGCTACCTCATAGTATGTACCTCATCGAGCCTCATCGCCACAAGATTTGTAGGTACACGTGGCCGCTCCGCCGCGTCGTCGCTGGTCGCTGGCTCGTAACCACCTACCCGCAACCTGCGCCGACACAATAGATCTAGGTACCGATACCGCATGGACAGCATGGAACATCGACGTGTGAAGAACGACGTGCACCGGCCGTGTGCATGGTGACCCGCCCGTGGCGGTTGTTCTTTCAGTTGTTCGTTCGTTTCGGTTTTATTGTTCGATGCGGATTCGGTTTGATAGTTGTCTTGTTAGGTACATAGAGGTTGTTGGCTACTATCAGTTCGCATTGTGCAACGGTTGTTCGACGGGTTGGTGGCTGTGCTAGGTTGTGCTATTCGAAATATTGCTGCAAGGGTAAAGGTAACAAGGGAGTTGCACAAGACGAAGGTAATAAATTTCATCGGCATTCGCTGCGCGCATCGACTGTCACAATCACAACCTTCATCAACCATGTGCCAACTCCAACCTGAAAAAGTGGCCACCAAAAGTATTTCAAGCATCAACAAAGAATCAATACTCAACAAAATATGGCCCCTTCCAACTCCACTAGTAATCGCATTACTTCCCTTCCTCCCACAGCCCTTCTACCTCAACCGAGGATACACAGTCTGGTTCCATCTAATGTCACTCGTCTACTTCTTCACCCGGTCGCCATTCCTTCGAAAGGTCCTCATCCTTCAGGGCGCAGGGATCTGTCTAGGATGGTATTCTGCCATTGCCACTGATTGGTTTGTGGAAGGAACTTTCTGCCATACTTTATACAGAAATATGCCTGGGTCAATGTTGCCATATATGGTACAAGAACAACTGGTAGATAGTGAGAGCACCTATGTCATCTTGAATACGTACTCATCTTGGGCAATGAAATTATTGTCTCACATCTTGGATACATTGGGGCATCCAGGTCTAGCCTACCTCTTCTATCGACTGCATAAAAAGTCAGGTGGAATATTGAGTGATGTACTTACCTGGCCCGTAATTCTATCCGCGTGGCATTTCTCCCGCGTATGGAGTCTAGTCCACAGCTATTATAACACTGGTGAATTTAGGTTTTGGTATTATGGACACGATGTTTATGTACTCAACAATTTGAATGTTTATTTGATTGCGTATGTTGCGGAAGGGGTGTGCTTTGGGGTTGCAATTTTGTGTAGACTGTATTTGGATCACTTTGGTCAATTGTCATCATTATTGTCATCGCCACCGATGAAGAATGGCGTGAACGAAAGTTATAATGATGTGGTTTCAATTGATAAACGCGAAGGAGCTCCGATGCTAATTCACTCAGATTCTGCTGCTTCGGCATCAAGCATGATGTGATGCCCAGGTTTCACAATATTGAGGCACTAGATTGTGCACACAAATATCCTTACAAATAGTAACCATAACCTATGCACAGAGAAGAAAAGCATCGATGATAAATTATTAAGTTAATCGGTTTCTTTAATGTTTTGCGGTTATCCTGTCTACAAGACAATAGCTCAAAAATTGATTAGAACATTTATAGTAAGCAATATTATACGCTGTTTAACATGGGGAATTAAACTGTGGGGTCTTCATCTCTTATCTTGAGGCTACTTATGCTAAAGCTGGTATTTTGTAAGGGTATCGTTATTTTTGTCTTTGTCTGCCTGCGAGGAAACGGTATGCCTGGTAGACTTGCATTCCATTCAATAATATTTATGGCGAGTACCAACTATGGTGCTTGCCATGAACATATTTCATCTTCTTATGTCACATGTATCTGCAACCATTACTTCTAGAGAATAGTGAACTGTGTCTCTTGTCGAACAGCCACAAAGCAGACAGCTTCGCGCGTTTGATTCCACATAGATACATACTACCTTGCTTAATGCATGTCACAGCCAATCTCCTCCTGTCCAAGCTTTGTTTGCGCATTCTTTATCACTGCAAGTTTTTACTTTTAGCTCATGCAAAATGTAGACTCCTCTGCTCATAAAAATGTTTGTGCAGCCTTCATAACTACAGAGTTTGGGAGTGATCATAGTCCCATGCCTAATGCATTTTCCTCCTATGACTGCACATTTTGGCTTGTGCCTCATACCCAACGCAGACCCCTCGTTGACGACGTGTTAGATGCATCCTTCATGGCTGCAAGTTTTAACTTTTGCCCCAGCCTAATACAGATTCCACCTAGCTGAACATGGTTGATACATCCTTCGTTGCTGCAAGTTGGACGAGATGCATCGTACCTAATGCAGAGCCCTCTTTGCTGCACATTGTTGATACAACCTTCAAGGCTGCATATTTTGATCTTTGCTACATGCCAATAACACATACTCATCCTTCCCTGGCATGATTGATGCATCCTCCGTTACTGGATATCACTCTTACGCCTTTGACAGCCCCGCTCAGCCCAACGAAACTGCCGTCGTCAAGCCCGAGCGTACAGCTGACCTGGATCCCTTCCACAAGCCCAGCTCGATCACCTTTGTCAAGACCAAGTACCGAATCATCGTCAAGCCCAAGCGTACAACCAACCTTGATCCATTCCACAAGCCCAACTCGATCACCTTCGTCGAGACTAAGTGCCGAATCATCGCCAAGCCCGAGCGTACAACCGATCTTGAATCTTGATCCCTTCCACAAGCCCAACTAGACCAAGTGCCGGATCAATCGGCTCACCGATATCGGGACCTACATCATTGGGTCCTACATCTAGAGTGAACACTCATCCATCTGTCGTTATCCCTTCTTCTCCAATATTTGTTCTTGACTCCTGGCGTCTTTTGCCTGCTCGAGCACACTTGAGTCATATAGGCTTCCAAAATAAGATTCCCAGACTGTAAAATACGCCTAACAAAAACAAATATGTAACAACATCGGGGTGATTTCCCTCGGACACGACTCCTCCTGATTTCTGCATTACGAATATCACCTCCAAAATAATTGTAGATCCTGGGGCCAATACAAAGAGTACAGGAATAATCGAAGGTGTAGCGGGTGCCCCAGCAATATACTCCCTTAAACAAAACAAGCTGGTGGCGTCGATGAGACCAATGATGTTGACGAGGAATTCACTCAAGCCACCTAACGGTTGAGCAAAATTGAGTGCACCAAAGAACACCAGACTTAGATAAGCAATGCCATACTGCAAAGGCATATCCCGTGGGCGAACTTGTAACCCCCCCAAGATAGGGATCAGCATGACCAAGTTCCAAACACCAAAGACCATCCACCACGGGCCGATATTTTGTGGCTGTGAAAATGGCTGGAATTTATTTTGTGGCACAAAAGATACGTCAGCACCGCTCGGGGCTCCAGTGTCATCTTTCATTAGACTGTAGCCTGTGTGAGTTGCCACCCAATTGTCGACCCCAAAGCAATCGACATACATTTGACTAGAGAACTTACGAGCCTCGAAGCGCCGACAGTGAAATTTCCCATTATAGTACCTCGTATGCACCATAAACCAACTCACTGCCCGGAAGGTAAACCAGCAGCGGACTTAAAAAGATAATCAGGATGTTGCAAATTTTGTCACCCGGTGTCTTCTGCTGTCAGGAGTCCCGACGTAGCAGATACGCGGACTAACTCAAGTGGGTCCAGAACCGTCTGAAAACACGCGGTTAACTTCTGGATCACCAATAAAAGAATATCACATAAGTTCCATCTGAGGTTCTCGTGGTCGGATGACGAAGCCAATACGCAGGTTTGTCTTGAGTTATGCTGAGAGCTTAGAGTGACTGTTTTTTTCTTAGTAAAAAAATGGATGTAATAACCAAAATAAAAAAGAATAGGTGCAATTAAAAGATCTATTCCTGAAAAAAAACCATGCATGTACCCTTTTACGGATGCTTATAAGTGACTTTTGCTATAACACATCATGATAGTATGACCTCACGGTTGGCCAACAAAGATACGATGAATACAATCAGCATGTCAGAAAACGACCCGAAGAAAGCGCCTATAGCCGCCAATATGCACAGGGATACAAACAAGATGTCTTGTATGATCCACTCATATGACAAGGGCTCCTTACTGTTGATTTCCTCCAACAAGATGCAGGCGGCTTCTATTTCCTCCCTCGTGCAGTTCTGCCCATACATCGCAACATGAGCGGCCAACTTGGTAACGTCTTGCAGTTTGCTAAGGACAATGCCGCGCTTTGTTTCCACCATGCTGCTATTAATGCCTTCGAATGCAGCGATCATGCAGCGGGGACGGACGGACAAGAACCCCATGGAGATGGCGGCATTCTTCATGTGCTCTTCGGCGTCGGCTTTGCGCCCAAACACCAAAAAGGCCTGGCATAGCTTCAACAAGAAATCGACCTTTTCGGTGTCAGTGGCAGGCTTGTTCTTTGCCTGACGGCGCTGCCCCACTGGGTTGTGGCGAGATAGATCGATAGGGAAAGCTTCTTTGAAATCAAACATTCCCTTGTTCCGAGATTATGAGGCCGCAAATAGCTCTGTGCAGACTTGATAACTCTCGTGTTCTGTCAATCAGAGGCTCTCGCGTCTCGCGCTATTCTGAGGAAGATCTCTTTCATGCCCCAGGGCATCATGCCCCATTCTCCCGCCAAAACATTTCAGCCCATCAGCCATCAGCCATCAGCCATCGAAGCGTCGCCGCCGCCGCCGCTCGCCGCCGCCGCCGTTCGCCGCCGCCGCAGTTCGCCGCCGCCGCTCCGCTGACGCTCCATATCGTATCGTACCCTCGCTCTACCTACCTCTAGGTAGGTACGTTTGGTATCATCCGATGGTTCCACCTGGAACCGTCATAATATTAATCCGATGGTTCCACCTGGAACCGTCATAATATTATGGGCTCGCGCGGTTCCACACG
>JAZGVS010001056.1:0-10942 GCA_037356235.1 Bacterosira constricta
GCACCAGTCAACCTGTCTGTGTCTGAGTGTTGAACCTGACACCAGGTTCCCGGCCGCCCAGGGAGGGCACCGATTGAACGGGCGTTTGGAATTTTTGATAAAAGCCGGTCCGTAGAATGGCCGTCAATGTGATTTTGGACGTTCCGTCGGAAGCCGAGATGTTGCAATATCGGAGTGTTCGACGATGGCGATGAGGGCAATGCATGGTATTCTTCTTGATTCAAGGCGGAGGCAGCGTTGGATTGGGCTGATTGCTGTAGCTGCTTGATTCTTGGCTGATCGTTGTCGTCCTCATCTACTAAATCAGGAGAATGAAGGCGAACATTATTTTCGTTTTGGGATGGTGATGGGGCCAGAGAATGGCCGCTCACTCCTCTGTTCTCTATGCTTGGCTGGGGATTTGGTGGTTTGCACTTTGTCGCCTGTGATGCGTGCCGATGGTCATCTTTGGCGGACGCCATTGATGCTGCTCGGGAGTTTTTCTTTTTCTTTTTCTTGGTGGGTCCAATGGTATATTGATCGTGATCCCTAATTTCCTTGGTTGTTGACCAAAACCAAATTGATCGCAAATGTCGGGTCATTGCTCTAAAGAAGATCACAATAAATGATAGTGTTAAGGCCGCGATATAATATTTGGCAATGGTCAAAATCCACCCTATTATGGGGGGGATAATGCTCGCCATGGTGGTGGTGGTCTTGACCGGGCGGCCGTTGGTTGCCTGGTTTACCGAGGTTTTTTCTACTTATTTTTCTTAAGCTAGATAAAACACTTATCGCTGGCGCGGTTTCGGAATTAGGCAGCATTGGAGGAGGAGACTACAGGAGACTGTGGTTGCAATGGCAAGCCAATGGAGAGATTGTATCTCAGCAAAGAGTAGTGTGTCGTTGTTGATGCATGTGATGGATATAGGAGGTTGATTTGATTCTACTGCACAACTCTATTCATACGATTTAGCAAGATTCTAATTTTGATTTGTAGTAGCTGCTGTTCCACAACTTCATTACTGAGTTTGACAAAATAAGTAATGAAAGTTGATGAAGTGTGGTAATAACAAATAAGTTTTATAGGTATGAGGTTGTATGAAAATGAATAGGAGTTCACTGTGTGCTATTGTGTGTATTGAGAATGGCAAACTTGATGATTCTCATATGTGTAGGAAAAAGTCAATGCAGTAGGAAATTAACATGCATCATGAATTGAAACCCAAAACTTACCTTGTTTGACACTGCCACCGCTCCTCTTATTTTCACCATCACATCTGGCAACAATATTTTCCCCATCATGCAACAAGAACGAATTCAACACAGCCACGTCCAACGGCAAATGTTTTACACCATTGGTGGCCTGTTGGTTTAGTACTGTTTGTTGAAGCAGTGACATGATTATTTTTAGTCGCGGCATCCGTCATGATGACATCCTTGCTGCCATCATTGTCATCAGCCACCATGTCATCATTATTGCTGCTAGTTGCCCAGTCTATTCTAGTAGCATCACACTGGAATAAAACTTGGACAAATGCTCAAGGAGTGCAATCAACAATGGACCATCAATGGTCTGACAGGCGATGCCAGCAGATGTGGTGACGACGGATGCTATCTATCCCCTTGCTGTTACTCCGAGAGGGGGCCTTGGACTGGGAGAGGTTTTCTAATGCAATGCGGTTATAGTAGAGCTGTTGATTTATGATGATCTGTTGTTGGTAAGAAATTCTTGAAGGAGTGAAGGCGTTGCGGTCAGGTCGCAACCCATTTTTTCTATTTTGATCAATTCTTGCAGGTTTTGTTCCACATGTGCAATTCCAGGATGCGACTCCTCCCGATAACTTGGAATGTTGAGTTTGCATTTATATGATCCAGATAATATGAATTAAGTCAGAACTACTTTTCGTATTCTGCCCATGTCCCAACTATTAATAAGGACCTTGCAAATTATCATTATTCACATGCTAGTTCTTGGGATATGTCTCCTCCTGAAGACATGCCAATGCCATTCAAATTGTTCTCAGTACCTCTAGAGTTTACCCCACTATGACTATCTCCAATCTCCAATCTCCAATATCCAATGGCAATTAATGATAGCTAATGGCAATAATATTGCAAAGATCCAACTCACAATTCAGACAGGACACCATAGAATAACGACAACTCTAATACCAACTCAAGTTACAGTCAATAGTGAACATGGAGGTCAACACCACCACAAAGCCAAGTAACTTTAATAGTGTATCCGTCGCGGGTGACCAATCCGATCATGATGGTCTATGATGGTGATGGCAAGAAGATGGTGGCTGATGGAGGTGTTGCCAGGTGTGGGCAGGCAGCAGGTGATGGGTCGTGAATGCTGGGATGAGGGTTGAGAGTGACAAGATTGGGCGCAGGAACTAAACTATGAAGTAAAGTCTGTGCCGAGTTCTGGGGGTCCCAAAAACAGGAATTGATCGAATCTGGTTCTCGCTGTTTTTGGAGCATTGATACAATATCCCAAAAGCGCGCATGTGGGAGGTACCAGTATTTGGTACCCTATTTTACCAGGGCATACCCCTTGCACACTATGGGGGTTGAACACTAATTTTCCAACTTACAGATGAAATTGGAGTCCGCCCCAGAGGCGTTAAACCTTCTGTGACCCTGCCATGAAATGGCATTTTTATTGAACCGATGGTCAATCGCGCCAGGTTACGCATATGCAGAAATCACCAAATACCCCCCTCCCACCAACATGTAGTATTAATTCCCACATACTCTAACTATAATATAAATATAAACCACACCTACTACTATTATGACATAAGTTCCACGTGGAATCTAAGTTATATTTGGTTACATCATACACGGTATTTATGTTAGCAACTTTTGTAGAGCTTTGCTGCAGTTTGATGCTACTAAAGAACAATGCCACGAGCTGTATCAGTGGATGGATAAATGGATGTATTGATGGGTGGGTGGATTTTTGATGTTGCTGATTCGTGTGTGGATCCAGTTGCTGAATTTGTTGCTGATTTGGTGGATTCTGTTGCTGTTTTGTCTATACATTCATCTGTGGATTCGTATGTGGATTCATAGGCGGATTCATAGGCAGATTCATTGGTGTACTCTGTTGCTGATTTTTCTGTGGATTCGTAGATGTATTTGTTGGCGAGCTCTGTTGCTGATTCGTCTATGGATTTGTAGGTGGGTTCATAGCTGGATTCATCTATTCATTCGTCTATGGATTTGTATGCGGATTCATGGGTGATTCGTAGACAGATTTGTTGGCAGTTTCTGTTGCTGATTCATCTGTGCATTTGTCTGTGGATTCATGGGTGGATTTGTAGGCAGATTCATTGGTGGACTCTGTTGCTGATTTGTCTGTGTATTTGTCTGTGTATTCATGGGCGATTCGTAGACAGATTTGTTGGCGGTTTCTGCTGCTGATTTGTCTGTGCATTTGTCTGTGGATTTGTATGAGGATTCATGCCTCACACAGGAGCCAAAGGTGGATGAGACTGTGGGTTATATGCCACAGAGTTTGTTTCACATGGTAGAGCACGATACTCCGGTTCTGGAAGTTGCTGCATTGCTGAAGGAATGCACTTGGAGGAGGAGACTGTCATCGCTTCATTCACTGCGTGGTATATTGAGGGAGCGGCCAGGTGGAGAAGGCTGTGGTTGCAATGCCGAGCCAAATTAAGTTTATAAGTGGTCACATTATCGCTGTTTGAAATTTGTGTGGTGTTTTTTCCTTGCAAGTCTGTGGATGTGACGACCTTCCTGTTAGGTTTAGGACTGATTCAATGTCACACCTGATGCAATGCGCCATACTTGCAAGTTGGATGCCTTCGGTTTGAACATCAGGATAATAACCGGTGTAGAAGGTGATTGTGGTCTGAGCGCAGCAACGTGTTTTATGCCAATCAGGAGACACATATCATCACATATGGTATAGTGCCTGCACGGAGTCTGATAGATTTGGACCGGGGGGAAACTTTTTGTTCCTGCGATTGTGGCAATTCTAGATACATAGACATAGTGGCGGCAAATCAATTCATGATGTGCTCTTGATTCAATCATGTGTAAGATATCATGTACTGTCTATTTGTTATAAAGTGTACCGAGCTTTTTCAATTTCCAGTCAATTTTGTCAATTTTTGGTGCATCTGAAAGCTGAGATTCAGACAAATTTAACTGCTTCTGGTAGCTAAAGGTGTGATTGTTGCTCTAAGAGGCTGCAACTTTGGTCAAACTTATGGTGAATGTTTATATTTTGGACAAGTTCTAATAGTTTGACACACGTGCCGGGCAAGATACCTTTTTTGTACACAAGAATCAATTCAAAAATAGTTTTGACCGCTAGCAAGTTCCGGAACTTAAAATATCGTTTTGAGCCCTCAGGATAAAAATCACCATACCAAAATTGAGTAAAGATACAGCTCATCCCAGACCCCACCAACCCAACTATTGAAATATGAACACGGTACAGTTCAATCAATGATCTGTACCATGATCCACAAATTAAGGAAAAAGACCCAATACAGACTGAGAACTGGAACTGGCTTCCCTCAATTTGGTGTGGTACATTTCAGAATAAACAGACAGTATCAACATGCGCAGGGACAGTAAATCATATGCAATAACTATGTAGGAATTGTACATACCATGAAAAAACAACGACGATCATGGGATTATCTCGGCTCACAATTTTGGTGATTCTCAACAGATGGGGAATTTGCTGGAATAACTTGCCGCCTCATTCAACATTGTCATGAAAATCTTTTGTAACCAAAACAACCTACACTACTAGTAGCCTACATCCATCTGATGTGCTCTCAATTTAATCATGTGTAAAATATCATGAGTGTCAGATTCCCACACAACTGCAATTCATTGATGATATTTACACATACATGTTCAATTCAAGAAAACTTTAAGTTGTATCGTCCCTCAAATAGATTTATCACATTGATTTTGAACTGATGCACACAATAAACAAAGAAACAAGTTATGCACAAGATTACACTTGCTTTCACATCTCATATTTTTTTTGTCTAGAACGAAGAAAGTAAAAAGCATACCATACTTACAATACCATCATCACATTATGAACATCTACACCACAAGCGCCATTACCATCACCAAGAACCACCCTCACTCCTGTCGCTTCAGCTCAATGCCCTCTTCCATCTGCCATGCTACTCCTTGCATCACTGCAGATGCAAAGCTACATATCGCCGGGGCAGTAGCAACTTCCACCATCACTGTTCAGGCAGCTGTTGAGATGAGTTTTCCTCCATCTCCATCTTCATTGACAACCCCAACCGTCCACGCTATATCCTCGTGTCTCCTTACATCATTGCCTCTGAATCTGAAGCTTTTGGTGCAAACCACTTTGACTTTGAGTCTGTGCCATCCAACTGTACCAGCTTGCCTACCACACTGACAGCTAGGATGCCAACCATCATTGCAGAACGGCATGTTTGTTGGTCTGACCAATAGAAGACTGGCAAACTGGCCGTTCTGTTTCCATTTCCATTCAACCAATCACAACCTCGTACACACAAATCACAACCACATAACCAGACCTACAAGGCACATATGTTGGAACCCTTCACCTCCATCTACCCATGTGTAGCTTTTGCAAATGATGCAGAAAAGGAGGCACATACGTTCCGTATCATGGCTCTCTACCTGTCATTAAGTGTTATATCTAGACTTGTTTCTAAATACAGAGTCATTGGGAAATACATCTCCTCTGGTTTGGATGCTGAGTTCAAGGCAGCAAGCAAGTTTGATGAGGAAGAATGCCATGCAATCAAAATGATGGGCAAGAGATTTGTGTAGATCTGGAACAAGAAAAAGTACGGTGATTCGAATCTATCTGCACAGGGGGAACTGATGGAATATCTTGGTAAAGTGCCTGATAATACGCTTTCAAAGTATGTTGCCACATTCGAAACAATTGACGAAATTCTTAGCCATGCTAAAGCCTGCAAAAGTGCCTACGATCAATCCAAGGTCAATCGGCATGCATCTGATACACGTCTCGATGGGGAGAAGAGTGTCAAGGATTATCAGACTGTGCCTAATACTGGTAGAATTGAGTCTTAGCTGTCAATCCCAGGGGCAATTGCTGATAAGACAATGCCCAAGAATTACAGGCTGATCCATCTGATCCATCTCAATCTCCATCTCCATCTCCAGCACCAGTAGTTGTTGACGAGGCCAATTATGTGCAATTCTGGAATAGGTCTACAGCAAGCTTGAGGGCAAAAGGAAATAAGAAAAGCTATATCGGCAGCACCCACAAGTCTTCTCATATCCCTGCCAAGTCTAGCCATGGAGGAGTCAAGTCCAGCAAGGGCTCTTCCAAGTGGAGAAAGAGATTATCCAGTGGAGGAGGCTCAAGAAGATGCGATCCCAAGTCTTCTCACATTCATACAAAGAGTGTTTGTGTCAAGTCTAAGGCTGGATCTCCCACCGGACTTCTCTCTGGTAAAGCTGCATCTACTGCCAATGAGACAAGCAGGAAGAAGTGCCTGGAGGAACAATATGCTAAAACCCGAAAGAGTTTTATGTTCAAAGCTCGTCCATTGCAAAAGTCACATTATACGAGAGCTAAAGCTGGAGGTGTATCTCGATCAATAATGCCCAAGATTCTAAGTGTTGCCACCCAAGCTAATCAGCATTGTCATACTATGAATTCTCAACCAAACAAGAAAAAAGAAACAACAAAACAGGTAGCCATGCCATCAAAAAATACAAAAACAAAACCTACAGTAACACCCAGAACCAGAAGCAGCTATCTTCACTGCTTTCTGCTTCATATTCATATCATTCAACTTTGGAGGCTGCTATTCCTATACACACTCCGCACATTCATAACACATCATGTTTGGTAATTTTTCTTTCCTCTCTTTTGTTGGGTGGTCTTTTTCTTTTGCTTCGGTGGTGGAATTTTTTACTTGTGTCATCTATGCCGTTTTTTTGTTCGTATTTACTCTGGATTTGTTGGTTATTTTGTTGTTGGGGGTGTTTGTTATTTTGATGTTCACCATTCACACTATCTATTCATACCATCCATTCATACCGTCCATTCTATCATCCATTCTACATACCATCCATTCATACCATCTATTCATACCATCCATTCATACCATACCATCCATTCATACCATACCATCCATACCATCTCTTCATACCATCTCTTCATACCATCTCTTCATACCATCCATACATTGTATTTAACAGAAATGTTGCGAGTCCCAACAATTTTCCTGAATATCTTTCCATTTGAGATAGCTGCCAGATTGTTAGAGCTGATCAGCTTTACTTTATTGCACCAACTATTTGGAAAGGAGCGGCCCCTTTCTAGATAGTTGGTGTCTCCGCCATCTCAAGTTGCTTTGTAAGTTGTTCGCCACACTTTCATTTCTTCCAGGTTGGCATTCATTCAAGCAAGGGATCGAGATATCTTTCCCTTGCTCCAAGGTGAGTTCATACCCTGTTACATACTTTGATTACTTTCCAGCTTGCTGTTACTGCAAATACATCTTGTCAAGTTGTTCATCATACTTTCACTTCTTCCAGGTTGGCATTCATTCAAGCAATGGATCGAGAAGTATTTCTCTTGCTTCAAGGTGAGTTCATACTCTGTTACAAACTTGAATTGCTTTCCAGCTTGCTGTTCCTGCTAATATATTGTGTCAAGACCTAGAGGAAGAATGTGAGGACCACCTCACCTGTTGATAAACTATTACATTGGAGGTCATACCAGTAACCAGTCTGGTACGATGTCATGGCCAGTGACCAGTCTGGTTGGAGTCTCTTCTCTCAGCCATCCTTCCCGGACATGTTTGCTTTCCCAGTCGAAGCCTGTACTTGCAGCACGAGGACTGGGAGTAATCAGTCTAAAGAACTTGTGTGATCTGGGATCATGAGAAAAGCCATCTCAGTATGGTGTAAGGTTTCCCCTTGACTGATTCTACTCGAAAACAGCAGAACAAGCCCTCAATGGCATCACCTTCAGCTGGATGACATCACCGTTAGGGCGGACCTGATTCCGGGAGGCAACAGTGACCAAGATAGCAGCTCAAGTACACGATTCCTAAGCGTATAAGTCACAAACCTACCTACAGTAGATAGATACAGTTATTTTAACATCACTGGAGCTACAATATCCCAAGACACACACACCAATCTTTCGGCTTGTCAACCATCGCAATGGATAATATTATCGCCAGCGCATTGTTTTCATTCTTCACCCATGAGAAAAGGCGGTCAAAATGAATAACTAAATGGACCAATGGTTGGATACCCTCAATTGCTGATTGAGCTGCCGTGCACAATTATTATTCAATCAATGAATTGACAATTCTATGTATCATTATCTGATTCATGTTATTCAATGTTGTCAAATTGTATCATGGCAGAGTATAAGGTAGGGTCATATTCTAATAATCTACTCGCCCTGCCTACGGACCCACTCAGTCACAAGCTTCGATCCAAACCCAGTAGCACCACTCTTATCATCCCAAACAGGCCCGGCAATATCTATGTGGGCATACGGCTTCTTCTTATCCACGAACTCAGTCAAGAACAAGGCCGCTGTGATAGCCCCACCATATTTCCCACCTAGGTTGGACATATCCGCAATCTTACTCTTGAGCTGTTCTGCATATTCTTTTTCCATGGGCATCCTCCAAGACTTGTCTCCAGTTGATTTCGAAACGTCCTCAAGGTCCTTGGCCAAGTCGTCATCATCTGTCCACACGCCACAAACCTTTGTACCAAGAGAAACCATACAAGCACCTGTCAATGTAGACAACTCAATGATACTCTCACACCCGCACTCCTTATCAGCAAACACCAGAGCATCCGCAAGGGTAAGCCTGCCCTCTGCATCTGTATTCAATACTTCAATAGTCTTTCCATTACTCGCAGTTAAAATATCACTCGGCACTATCGCTCGTTCATTGATCATGTTCTCGCACGCGGCGACGACAAAGTGGGCCTCGACGCCATCGGGCTTGTTTGCACCTACGGAGCGTGCTGCTCCCAGGACAGCGGCGGCGCCTCCGCAGTCGAATTTCATGAGTTCCATCATGCCCACTTTGATGTTGTACCCGCCAGTGTCGAATAGGAGGCCTTTGCCTACGATGCCAACCTTTTTCCTGTTGAGATATGATTTATGGAATGGAGCAGATTTTGATAAGTTGTGTGATCTAGAAACAAAAAAACAACCCATGATGTGCATACGCTAGATTCCAAATAAAGCAATTGAGTTGGAATCCATAGTAGCAGACTACTTGACAACATCAAAAACAACTCACTTGATCTCTCCACTCGGCTTGTACGTCAAATGAATAAACTGCGGAGCCGTCTCACTCCCCCTAGCCACACCAAGATACGCACCCATACCCCTCGCCTCACATTCCTCCTTACCCAAAATTTCACAAGTGATACTACCTCCACTCTCATCGGCAATACGCTTGGCAGTATCCGCCAAACTCTCTGAATTCAAGACATTGTGCGGGGCGTTTACGATATCCTTGGTAAGAGAGCATCCATTGGCCACGTTTAAACCCGCGGTGATGGATGATGCAGCATCATCTGAAACACCACCTTCCATGAAGAGTGTGACAGATTTGACATCCTCCGCTTTGATTTCCACCTTCTTTCCCGTACGGTATCGATTATCATTGTAAAGGCTCGAGTAGAAAGCTGTGGAAAAATCTTTCAATGCACTTCCATCATCCTTGATATCTGGTACAAGAACATTGCACGAAGTAGCCTTCTTTTGATCATGACATGCCGATGCAACTGCCCCAGCTACCTTCATGATGCCAGAGGGTTCTACATCCTTATCTTCAGCACCCAATCCAAGGAGGATGTATCGCTTTGCCTTGGTTGATCCAGAGGATACAACTCTCATGACAGGGGTCATTCCGCCGGCAGTCCCTCCGTTTTGGAATGCTTTGGAATTTTCCGCTGCCAATTCACTCAAAGCGCCGCCCAGTGACTCGTCCAATTCTTTCGCTTTTCCTGTTAGTACAATGGGATCTAATTCCTTCTCTTCGTCATCGTCATCATCATCTTTGGCAGGGGCAAACACTCCAACAATGATCAAATCGGCATCATCCAACGCTCCTCCTTCTGCAGCAATGGCAGAAAGAGAAGCTTCCGGAGCAGGCGTCCAATCCATAGTCTCGCAGTGTTTATCAAAAGTCCAGGTGTTGAAGGGGCGTTCGACCGACATATTTAATGCTGAGCTGCCTCCGCGTAAATTATGGATGGCAATGGAAGAAAAGGCTGGTGATGATGGTACTCTACTTGCTGCCACGGTCGAAAGGAGAGAGGTCGAAGCGTTGCTCAGGGTGAAGGCACTGGCGTAGGTGTTAGCGGAGCTACGGAGAAGGATGCTGAGTAGGGCTGGGGCGACGGAAATCCTCATGGCGAAAGTTGTGCGGGGTGAACTTATTTTTGTTATATTTATATGGTACTTATGTCATGTAGTGACAAAAATAGAGAGTTAGTTAGTGACGGTGAGTGATGTTTTGTGATGGCGGATCTTGTGCGGCAGATATTTTGATGGCGAATCCAAAGCTGACGTCACAAGTCACAACAGCTGAACACAGTAGATCTACCGTAGGGTCACACCTACATGAGGTCCTGTAGTCAGGTTGGATATGTATGGGATNTAGGGTTGGGTTGCTATGCATGATAGATATTTTCTATTGTACGTATGTACCATAGTGAAGCCACATCTATCGTTGGAAAGCCCTTGTCCATGGGAGCAATATTACTGATGTGGTCTCAAGAAATCAATCGGTTGGTGAATAAAGCACCAACGAGCACCAAAGTTTGGGATCAGGAGTACCTGGAGTTAAGAGTTATTCATTTGCCGGTAAAAAGTGTTTTACCCCCGCGAATCTAGCTTAGGTAGATACCTAAAGTTACGCCGGGGTTT
>JAZGVS010001057.1:0-10949 GCA_037356235.1 Bacterosira constricta
AATACCTGAAATTGCTGCCGTGTGATTATTAAAGTACTTGCTAGCTTGGGAGATGCTGCAAATCACTTACACTTATCTATACGTATATCTGGGCATGGGAACAATGTGGAAACTATCTACCTATTGCTGTGTGTGAGCCTTGGACCATGCGGGCATCACACGCTCTCACATATCTGGCAGAGATAATCCCAAACACCTGAGACGACTGTTGTGTGGTTCTGAAAGCACTTGCCAGCTCGGATGATGTTCCAAAAGACTCATCTCTACACATACATAGATATGGACATGGGAAACATGTGGGAGCTTGTTACCATGTGTGGTTTGTGAGCTTTGGACCATACAAGTATATCAACCTCAACCCCCTATCTGGCAGGGGGCTGGCAGGGGCATTATGAAACACCCCCTGAAACGGCTGACGAGTGATTATTAAAGTACTTGCTAGCTTGGGAGATGCTGCAAATCACTTATCTATGCATATATGGACATGGAAACAATGTAGAAACTATCTCCCTATTGCTGTATGTAAGCCTTGGACCATGCGGGCATCACGCGCCCTCACATTGACATATCTGGCAGGGGTAATCCCAAACACCTGAGACAACTGTTGTATGGTTCTGAAAGCACTTGATAGCTCGGATGATGTTGCAAAACACTCATCTATAAACATACATAGATATGGACATGGGAAACATGTGGGAGCTTGTTACCATGTGTGGTTTGTGAGCCTTGGACCATACAAGCATATCAACCCCCTATCTGGCAGGAGCCTGGCAGGGGCAGGGGTTATTCAAAACACCCAAAATAGCTGATGTGCGATTACTAAAGTACTTGCTAGCTTGGGACATGTTACAAATCACTTATCTATATATTCATGGACACCATGGGAATAATGTGGAACTATCTACATATTACATATTGCTGTGTATGAGCCTTGGACCAAGTGGGCATCACACCCTCACATCT
Source organism: Bacterosira constricta (assembly GCA_037356235.1). NCBI lineage: Eukaryota > Bacillariophyta > Thalassiosirophyceae > Thalassiosirales > Thalassiosiraceae > Bacterosira > Bacterosira constricta. The sequence continues at coordinate 964 of JAZGVS010001057.1, forward strand.
AGCAAGGGCAACCCCAAACACCTCAAACGACTGTTGTGTGGTTCTGAAAGCACTTGACAGCTCAGGTGATATCATCGCAAAACACTTCTATATGCATTATTGGACATAGGAAACACGTGGGATCTTGTTACCATGTGTGGTTTGTGAACAAGCATATCAACCCCCTATCTGGCAGGGGTGTGATGCAAAATACCTGAAATTGCTGCCGTGTGATTATTAAAGTACTTGCTAGCTTGGGAGATGTTGCAAGTCACTTATCTATACGTATATATGGACATGGGAACAATGTGGAACTAATTTAACCTGCCTGCTTGAGAACTGTTGTTATTCATCTATATCGCGTGTACATACTACATCATGGATGCAGGATCATCACTTGGGGATCTATCATCATTGATAACTTTGAAGCATTTGACTTACGGCAGAGCCAAATGATGGATTGAAGATGGAACAATGTGCGTTACAGGATCCAAGCATCAGTCATATTGGATCGGCCATGGTGGTCTTGGTGGCGGTCATGTTTGACCTACACCATGTCGTCCGTTGCATCGACGTGTGGCAAGGGATGAGTGGCATGCACAATGTTTCTCGCCACAACGTCGCATTCTAATATGTTTCCTTCCTCGCAAGCCCATTCTTATCACACAGTGCGATGTTGTTGACAACCATGGATGATTGTTTGATACTTGTATAAAAATATATCCCCAAACAATAATAAAAGCCCAGTACTGTCCAAAGCTTCTAGTATGTTGCATGTATTATCAGAAGATAAGATGGCTGATCAAACAGGTCAAGTCATTGTGCATTTTTGTTAGCGGAAGCTAGCACTGGGTTAAAAAATACAGTGGTGCGCATTATGTACCCCCCCTCTGGAAGAGCTTCGCTTACACTGAATGGAAGATTAAGAGTTGCCCCCGCCAAAGGCTTGCCAACCGGCTGCCTACAAAATCTTCAACAATCTCCAACAAAATAATTATCTCCACAGATAGATAGACTTTCCTATTATTGCGGGTCGATAGATGTTGTATGTGGATTTGCAGATGCACATAGAAGTGTTACCTACTAAAATGGTGTTTATGATTCTTGCAGTTATTTTATCTGGTACAACTTTGATTTGAGTAACAAATAATAAACCATGATTTTGAGTGAGTGAGATAAATTCAAACGCTTGTAGAGGAACGTGAACCGCGACGTTTCGCATTCCGTGGTTTTCAACTTAAGTGAAGTAATCTTCCTGCGAGACAGAATTGACACAAGCTTCTTTCGTGTGGATACTTCTATGTATCATGCGCCTCTAATCTTAGACAGTTGGAGTAGATAGCAATAACTAATCTTAGACAGTTGGAGAAGGAATCATGTTTTTATTTCGTGTTCATGTGTTCAATAATGATTTGAACAGCGGTAATGAGTTCCAAGAGCTGCCAACTTTTGCTGCTCATTTGCATCGATGGTAGATTTGAGGATGAAGAATTTTTGTCGCGTGCGGTTCAGCGCTCCCTACATCCACTCCCAGCAAAATGTCGTTGGGTTGCCATGAGAATCTCTTCCTCTTATTTTGTTGTGTAAAACTTGTTGTTGTACATTGGCCTGATTTGATCCTGTTTTACATCTCCCCTCCCTCAGCCTAAGGAGGAGGATATTTCGCTTCCCACATCTCTTTCCACTCTTCATAATCCCGTTCAGGTCCCCACCACTCATTCTTTTTTGGAAATCGTCCATACTTGCTCATCATTTCGGCCTTGGCCAATCCCCCCCGTTGAGCCTTGTTGCGTGCACGTGAAAATTTATGTTTCCATGTAGATCGATAGGAATAATCCTTTTTGCCATTGGGTTGGTAGGAGGTGACTTTCTTTCCAGATTTCTTTTTGTTATTTGTTTTCGGCATGGTAGGAAATTAATACTTTTATTGAGCAATGCGATGATATCGGACTTAGTCTGACCAAGTGGGGAGGCATGGGATGCATGCGAATCAGATGCAACCAGTCGATGATGTGCGATGTACTATGGATATCAGCAGATCGATAATATGGCGATGGGGTGTCGACTTTTTAACCGGACAATGGGATGTGTAGATTATTGTTGGGTTCTGGCTACCACTTCGTTCTCTAGCTCTAGTTGAAATGCAACGCGGTTGATACTCAGCCCACGGGTGCTTTATGGTGATGGGAGTATTCACAAGATGTTTATGGTTGTATGGTACGAAGTGACGGAGATGAACGCCATGGTCGAGAGGCAAAGCCGGCAAAGCCGGCGGCAAAGGGCAAAGCCAAAGATTCTACGGCGCGCCATTTTTCAACTTCGTCTAGTGGCGCGCCATTTTTTTGTGCCGGGGGCCGGGCGGGCGCGGGGGACGTGAAGCGCTCTGAGCCCCCTTTCTTACTGACGTGGGCGCCAAATGAGAAAGCAGACTTCGATCTACTAAATCCTACGCACTTATAACGCATGACTATCGCATCAGACGGTGCAGGGCGGGGGAACGTGAAGCCCTCTGAGCTCTGAGCCCCCTTTCTCACTGACGTGGCCACCAATTGAGAAAGCACTTGTCGATATACTAAATCCTACGCAAGTAAACTGCATGACATCATTCAAAGCTGGTTGACGTCGCGACGATACATTTGTTCTTTGCTGGGACGAAGAATGCGACCATGAACCGATGATACGGAATACGAACCGAGGACCGAGAGCTATTAGCTATGGCACAGGCACGCACGCAATAATCACGGACCAATTCAACGCTGTGGTTATGTGTTCCGTGCAATCAAACGAATTCCAAGACACTGTGAGATGACATCTCATGTCTAGAGAGAGCTATTGTAAGATCCTGTTGGTGACACGAGCATTGCATGCTTCATTCCATTTCGAGTTTTATTATAATTGTGTTATCCCAAACAATCATTGCAATAGATCACTTATTCATAAACAATCTCCAAGCAACAATGATATCGTCTCTAGCAAAATCCATCGCGTTAGCATCTCTCTTCGCGTCGCCGACAACCTTGGCGTTCACAACATCATCGCATGGCGCAGCTCGCTGTTCATCAGCAAAACCTTCCTCTGTGACTCTTCATGCCTCCGCCGCAGAGGACAATTCGCAACGACGTCCTTCGCTCGCGTCATCACCGCAGCAAGAACAACAGGAACAACAGCTGAACAACGACAAAACATTTGACCTCCCGCCTCGATCATCCGAACACGCCAAACACTCAACCGACAATAACTTGTCACAAGTAGGCAACACGCCACGCTCCTCCGAATTCCACAACCTCGAAGCACTCGAACTCACAACCACACGCCAAATGCGTCTCGATTCCGAACGTCGCTCCAATAGCATCTACACCCCCCATGGATCCGACGCCTACTGGGAACTACAAGATGAAATTTCTCAACTGGAACTAGATCTCCAATCGGCACTCGATGTGGGTGTCAGTGAAAGCGCCGTGGATTCGATTTTGGGCATGTTGCGGAGGGCGCAGAGTAAGGATCCGGAGCACGTGTATAGGGTCACGAGTGGGGCGGCACAGAGCGCGGAAAGGATTGGAAGTGTTGAGGAGAGTGAAAAGTATATGGATGAGAGTTTGAAGGCGAAGAAAATGTTGCCTCAGTTTAATTTGGAGGGGTTGTGGGTTGGCAAGTGAGTACAATGTTGAATATCATCTTGTATTGGTTGTGCGTGTATGGAATTTGAATGTCTTTTATGAATCTCTCGATATCTAAACACTATCTGCTTCGTTCATCCTTTCTTCAATCTCGCAGATATGGATCCCACGGCTTCGAAATGATCAATGTCACCTACTCCGGAGATCAACTCATCGCCTACAAAGTCACGGGCGACAAGAACATTCCTCGCGGTGAAATTTCCTTCACCGCCAACTTAAGTCCAAACCTCATCAACGACATTCCAGGCCAACAACGTCAATTCAAGCTCGATCCCATTCTACTCTCCGAGTCCTCCTCCAAAAAGTGGGGTACCAAGCGCCTACCCCGCTTTCCAGGACAGGGCCACGCCGCCGAACCTGGCTACATCAATCATCAATTCATGGAGGGACAACTGGTTGTTATTGGTGAAGGAGATTACTTCTCCTTTGCATGGGTGCCACTTGAACACCAGATATTCTTTGGTAGGCCGAGTCCAGAGCTTACGTTGAAGATGCTGCGGGAGGGAGGTGGCTCTGTATTGACAGCGGGTGTTGGGCTAGATGTGCCAAGTTTGGATGCAAGCGTAAAGGAACAGACGGAGTATGTGTCACGGTGTTTAGAGGTTACGAGTGATTCAATTTGGGATGAGGAGAATGAGGGGAAGGTTGATCCGTTTAGCTGTATTTGGCATGGGGATGAGGATCATTGCTATTTTGAGTAATAAGGACAGAGAGAAGAGAGTTCAATGGGCGGAGGAGCTCATGCTAGAAGAAGTTAGTCTCTAGATAATGTATATCTTGGGCGTATGAATGAAAATCATTCTTGTAATAATTATTTGCACAGAAATCAACTGAAAGTTCAATACAACAATAATTATTAGATATGTGTATATTATGTGTTTGTGCATTGGTAGAAAGTACGATAATATGATGAGATATGATGTTACCAAAAGCAAGTTCCAGCTGGCTTGCTGGAAATAATGGATGGGATAGATTTACTCCATATCAATGTGGCTGTCTTTTAAACTATTACCATACATGCATGGCTAGAATTGGCATGTGATTGTTATATTATGCCCCATAATGAATGGCAAATAACAATCAACAAACTCCAACGCGAGTATAAACTGGGAATCCCAGCAATACTTGAACAAAATAGACAGCATCATTTCCTCGATAACACTGTGCCCGGCTATTTGTAATAAACAATCCCAATTTGGGTTCCTTTTTTTCTTTCTTCCGGTGAACAAACTTGCAATTATTACTGAGGTGTGGAGCTGCTCCTTTTTCTTTCTTCTGGTGAACTTGTAATTATAATCCTGAGCTGTTTGGTACATTGTACTCGTACTGACGCGCCATCAGCTGTGCAATTTGAATGTATTTATGGTTTTGCTTTCCAATATCATTTGCTAAAGATTCCCATAAGTGAAGAGAGCTAAACTATGCGTGTGTAGTCACATGCGGTCAGCCTGGGCATATATGAGTGTTTCAGCAAATACCGTTGAGCACAGGCACAGGTCTGAAAGGGGGACTTGGTCCGTCCCCCAAGACTCACCTGTCTCTTCATTTATGTAAAGACAGGTATCAACATCCATCAACTGCGTTGTTGAATCGCCCAGAAGATACTATGGAAAAGTTGGATATAAGTGGCAACGGCTTCGGTGATATCATGTTGGTGATATCAATCCAGACAAGCTGGTTCTAGCATTGAAGGGGGAAAAATTGAAGTCTCTCGCGTTGGAAAGAAATGGAATTGGACGAAAAGGATGTACTTCGCTTGCAAAGCTAGATATCGTACCTTGAACATTTGCGTCTCAGCAGCAATCCCATCGATGACGAATGTGCTATTATGTTGGCAGATTCTGCGGCCAAGAACGCCAAACTCTATTTGCTTTCTCTTCATGGTAACGACGCCCAGTTCAAGTATCGATGATGTCATGGATTCCATCCACACCCTTTGATCTGTTGACACACTCATTTCTACCCAACAAATGTCAGTGAATCTTGCTGTGGGAGTCAACGATGCCAATCTCCCGCGCGCATCAGCAAAGAAGAATGAAACCACTGGCAAGGCCTGGTGGCAAGGCGCAAGATACTTTGGATCCACTCTCGAGGAGACCTGAACATTGGAGATTCCTCTGTCCCCTTAGGTCTCTCGGGGATGACTCAAATAATAACAATGGTAAACTCATTCAGTATCATGATCCTCCTCTTTCAAAGATAAAACATTGATGCCATCAGGCTTGACTCGGTCTATGAGTAGAGTGGATCGTTCTTCAGGAGCCGATGATGCCAAAACGCCCGACAGACACTGGTTGCAAGGCACAAGATCTTATGGGCCCATGCCCGAGGAGACCTCAACATTGGAGACTCTTCTGTCCCCACAGGTGCCATGCCATGTTTTCTAGCGTGGATTGGGTAGGACTAAAATGCGACCAGTGCGAACTTTCTAGCATGGATCGGGCACGACGAATTCATTGAGTGTCACGATCTCCCTCTTCCGGATGCAGAGGTTGATACCATTAGGCTTGACTCTGTCTACCACATTCTTCGGTCTAGACCTGGCCTTTGTGGTAGTAATCACTGCGTTCCAAATGATCTTGAGACGTGCCAAAAGGAGCTTTTATACATTACCCATCTTCGGCTAAACACAAGGCAAACGAGCACAAAGAGCTTTTCGTGATGAAATTGAGGAGCTACCTAACGCGAATAAGCGTCTCAATGCAATGATAGAAGGCAAAGACGGTCCAATGACAATAGCGCGGATGAACGAACAGTGCGCGAGTTCAGGTACAACTTTGAATTCGTACCAAGGGAATAGTCAACAATAGAAATAAATTTCAATCTTCAACAATCGAGTAAGATATGCAATATCTCTCAAGTGTTTACAGTTTAGACGTCTATCTGCTATCTCAACATAAAAAGTCTCGAATTTCATCGCAGGGTTGGTTGATTAACCACCTTCGACACATTCACCAACTGCATCTCTATAATCAAACTCAAACCACTGTGTTCTCTCTTCTCTACGGCAACAAGTCGCTCGTTCTATCAACACACGCGTCCTGTTCAACTCTCGTTGCCTCGGTACACAACATCCAATCTTTCTTTATCTCCCAAATTGCTCCGCTCCTGTCCTTCCCAAGCCGCCCGGCATGACCAACAAGTTCCGTTGTAGCTATAGTGATACAAGCTGGCCAACTTAATGTGGCGTAATAAGTAAGAGAATCCATAAGGGTTGTTTGGTGTGTGTAAATAAGTGGCTTTGCCCTGTTTATGAGCCGCAATCTCAGTCTCAGAGATGCAACCCCCAATCTTTGGAGCTTTGGGCCTGCTGGTATCAACACCCTGTCAGCTGCGTTATTGAATCACTCAGAAGATATCTAGAAACGCTCAATTTAGAAGGTAACCATTTCTGTGACATCGATCTGGACGAGCTCATTCTAGCACTGAGCGAGAATAACAAATAGAGTAGGCTCATAGCTTGAAAGGCCGCTTGTGACACTACTCGAGAACAAGGAATCCAGCCGTGAAGATTTTGATATCGGTAGAAACTCTATTCATAACGAATGTGCTATCATTTTGGCAGATTCGTTGGCTTCAATGAAAACGATGGGTTCGTTTAGAAGGATACAATCGAATCTCTGCTGCGGGGTGGTCAGCCACGTGAATTCTAATTCTCATGGCTCTGAGAACTCTTCCATCTGTAGCGCAGCTGTCTAGCGCGAGTGCCATCTCTTCGAAATTTAAATTTGTTTTCGCCTACAACACTTTCAGTCACATTCCACAAGTGATCGATCTTGACTAGCCACGAATAAATGGTGACTGAAAGTGACAGTTTCGAGGATCTTCCAGCTGAACTGAATGAAAACTCANTCTCTCTTGAGCAATGAGCGGCTAGCCATCGGCTGCCTACAAGATCTTCCAGCTGAACTGAATGAAAACTCATTGGCGATCAACCAAGACACAATAACCCAGTTCCACTCTTCAACGCTTAGAACTGAGACGGTTCGCCTACATCATGAATGTATCGGATGAAGAAGACTTGCGTCTATTTGGGTCAATCAACGACCCTGAATTGGCGAATATGATCATTCGCGTCAAGCACAATGATCATAGACTCAAGCATCTTCGTATTATGTGTGTTGGTTCCCGGGCGCGTGTTGGTGCTTTGGAGGGGGAATTTGACGATTTGGACCAACTTCAATTGGAGACAGTCTGGGCTTGGGCGCGTTTGGGATATATCCTTGGTAATAATACAAACGTTGTAAGGTTGACCGTTATTAGTTGCACTGTGGACATGGTAGGGCTGTGTGCTGGCCTCCAACACAACCAGCACATTCAAGAGCTCAACTTTTTTGGAATTGACCTTCAGGACGCTGAGAAGTTACGTCGCTTAACTCCATTTTTGAGCCTCAATCCCAATCTCAAAAATATTACCTTCACGAGCTGCAACATTGGGCCTGCAGGTATCAACACTCTATCAAGTGCATTATTGAATCGTGTGGAAAATACTCTGGAAAGCCTCAATCTAAGTAGCAACGGTTTCGGTGATATTCGTCTGGACAAGCTCGTTCTAGCATTGAGTGAGAATAGAAAGTTGCGGATACTCAGATTAGAGAAGAATGGAATTGGACGAAAAGGATGCACTTCGCTTGCAAAGCTACTAACAGACCAAGAACCAAAGTTATTGTGGTTGTCTCTCCGCAACAATTCAATCAATGACGAATGTGCTATCATTTTGGCAGATGCTTTGGCCAAAAATACCAAGCTAAAGGAGCTTGACCTCGAAGGAAACAATAGGATTGCCGCGTCAGGATGGTCGGCCACATTGAAACGTGTCTGTAACAGTTCAAGCATCAATGATGTCATGAATTCCAACCACACCCTTGACTATGTGGGTGAGTTGAACTTAACAATGGATGGTGATTTGGGAGTCGATGATGCCAATCTCCTACGTGCATCACTAGAGTTGAATGAAACCACTGACAAGAAACTGGTGGCAAGGCGCAAGATACTTTGGGCCCACGCTCGAGGAGACCTCAACATTGGAGACTCCTCTATCCCCACAGGTGCCATGGCACGCTTTCTAGCATGGATTGGAGATGAATCGAACGAGACCAATGCCAACCTCATTCAGTATCATGATCCTCCTCTCCCCAGTGCAAGTATTGATGCCATCAGACTTGACTCGATCTATCGCATTCTTCGGTCTAGACCTGGTCTTTGTGAGACTAAACAATGTATCAAACATGATATTGAGGCGTGCAATAAGAAGCTTGTGCAACGCCAATCTAACGCGAAACGCAAGGTGAACAAGATCGAAGAGCTTCGAGATGAGAACAAGGAGCTTCATGGTGAGATTGAGGAGCTACGCAACGAGAATAAGCGTCTAAATGCAATACTGGAAGGCAAGAGTCACAAAGATGGCTAATGGATGAAAGAAAATGTGCCCCAGAGACCTGCGCTATACTGGGGTAATTCCGCAGGTAACTGACAGACCGGTTCTATTATCTATTCGTCTCATAACAGCTGTGTAGTAAACAAGAAATAAATGTCAATCTTCAACCATGAGAAATGATAGTTCAATATCTCTCGAGTGTTTACTGATGACATGTGAAAGTCTTGAATTGCATGGCAGGGTTGGTTGGTTGACCCCCTGCGACACATTCATCAACTGCATCTCCAGAATCAAACTTGATCAAACCACTGTGCCATGTCCTTCTCTCCTGAGCATATTATATCGAAAATGTTAACTTCGTCTATCTACTATTTCTATTAGCGGATTCTATCTAACATGAAATGTTGCATGGTGTCTGGTAACAGATACCATACAATGACGAGAGGTCTTGGAAATGACAGTATAGGTGAAATTGGTCATTTAACTGTAANNGACAAGAGGTCTTGGAAACAAGATCAAAACAGAAAGATACCAATTCCCAAAGGTATCCAAGTGACATAAGGTGTATCTAGCTCTTGGATGGATATTGGCCACAATTCAAGGTCATTTTCTATTTTTAAATTCCTCGAGCTAGGGAAAAGTCGCTACAAAGTCTTTCTTCGAGACATTGTTCAGCCGAATAATCACCCCAATGAAGTTAATTTGAAAGTCGTAATTGCCCATGGCTTGGTTAATAAAGCAACACTGCTAGTTGGATGACTTATTACTAAACCTAATTGTATTAATTTACACCAAAAAATTACTATGAATGAATTGGTAATTATGGCAGCGACCACTATAAATATAAACAACAACATGCTTCAGAACGAGGAATCCTCCCATTACAGATCAGACGACAATGATAATAGCCTAAATGAAATCACTTATGGTCCATTCATGGGAACACCAAGCCT
>JAZGVS010001058.1:0-10937 GCA_037356235.1 Bacterosira constricta
TGCCCGTATTATATACTAAGGTATGTACGTACGTACTAACCATACCAGTACGATAGTCATTCATAAGATCGGTCCACCTCCTTGCAGTTTTTGGCGGGAATCCTCGTGAAATCCCACATCCCCCCCATATATCATCAATCTACCAATTCCTCCATACATACCATGAATTCAAATTCGGAAATCTCCATTTAAAACAATCTCAAATCTCAATTTCCACATTAGGAATTGATACATGTAACTTCTCTCAAAGAAGGCTGGCCGGCGTGTGGTACTACCAGAGGCTACCGTTGAGTTCTACATGCGTATCTTTTGTGTAAAGTTTTGTACTGTCGCGCCAAAATAACGGTCGATTACTTACTTAGTAGAGAACAAATAATGATGACTTTGGGTGGTAAGCATTTCAGCCGGTGACTACTTATATATGAATATCTGAATATTGTTAATTTATTACCATCAATAGTTTTAAAGGTTGTATTCTGTTTGGAGTTGGAGATGAATCCAACAAAAGATGGCGCGGTCTATTGTAACACACAACAAGCCATTGCCAAGAAACACAGCATTGCTTCGTACAAACGCACGAGACGACGGGAATCGGGGGAATGCATCAAATTCTCGACAATCTCCACCCAACAACCAACAACAAAAAGGCACACAATTCTGACACAATTACCCGAAAGCCCAGTCCCAACAAAGACACCCTAAAGCTCGGCCAACAAAACGACGGGAATGCATCAAATTCTCAACAAACTCCACCCAACAATCCAGAACAACAACAACACAAAATCAAAATTCTGACACAATTACCCGAAAGCCCAACAAAAACATACACCCCAGTCACCTCACAAATTCCAAAGGTCGGCGAACAAACAACAAAACAAAATGGCGAATCCACATCCGCAACATGATGCGCAATATGATTCCAATAGTAGGAACAGCACCGATGCGCAACATATCGTCTCGCCTCCCAACACTACTTTGGCGTCCGCCGCATTGTCTCGCACGGTGGCGGTGGCGAGCAGTCCGTCAGGTGGCAATGGTAATGGCTTGGAAGCAGCTCCTTCTTCAGCGTACCATCAGCCGCAGCAGCAGCGGCAGGCGATGATGCCGCATTATCATCATCAAATGAACTATAATCAATCATCACAATCTGCATTGGGCCAGAGTTACTACCCTCCATCATCATCATCATCATCGTCGCATTATCCCAGCAATAGCAATCCTGATACGCCTTCAAATCATCCTCCATCGAATACATCGCCGCACAATGATCACCATCAACATCATCCGCCGCATGATCAAACAATACGATATCCTCCACCCCCACCATATCGCGGCCGTTCATTGCCCAGCCAGTTTATATTCCAACCGGGTCCGCCAATGCCTCGCCATTATCAACATCGACAGCGACAGGAACAGGATGCGCAATTTCAGGGACCGCCTCCTCCTTATCCGCAGCATGCACGAGCTCATGGGGTATTGCATGGACATCATGGGTCGCATCCACCTCATGAGCATTTGCAACAGCAGCATACCATGACCATGGCACCGATACGTAATGCGCATCATCCGCCCCCCATCCGCCGGTGTGGCAGCCAGCCATGCCGCCAGTGCCCAGGAGACTATGTGGCGAATCCATCGTGCAAGAGCCCCAAAGCGTACCCCAGAGTGCTATCAAGGGTAGACGACCTAGAAGCGAATCCATCTGGCAGCAGCAGCCCAACGAGAGCACCCGTCAAAGTACATCCCAGAGGCAGAGTGCCCATAGCGTACCTCCGAGCGTTGAGCCGCCCAATCCACCCGCCGCTGCACACGTGCCATTGAGCATCAAGAGCAAAAGACCGAGTGGATCCACACTATGGCAGCAATCACCTTGTTTGAAGAGTAGTACTCCACAGAGTGCCATCGAGGGCAGGCGAACTAGAAGTGAATCCGTATGGCAGCAGCCCATGGAAGGCATACCCGAGAATACCCCACAGAGCGCCATCAAGAGTACAGTGTTTGCACCAGTTCAGGTGACTCCTTCCACAGCTCTCAAAAAGACCGTTATCCGCCACCCGCGTGTCTTGGATGGCACTTTTCTCACGAATTCTTCTGTTGATTCCATCGATAGTAGTTGTGGAAAGACGCCGATTGGCAATAATGACTCTCTTGATGCGTGCCCTGAACACTTTGAATCGTCCAAGGTTGCAAATGATGCTGCTGGTGCCATGGCGATGGATCTGGATTATGCCAGTCAGGACACGAAAGGTGACAGCAATGATGGGGAGGGAGAGGAGAAGGACAAGCTGGACAAGTTGGCTGCCATGGATGCCATTTTTGCTGCTGGTACGTTCCCAATTCCTTCATCTTTGAGCATTAGTATTGTTATTCATCCTGGTCTGCGTTACCATGCTGTGCCATGTCTGTTTCATCTTTGCTTTGGTTTGTTCCCATCTAAAATGCATTGGTACTTTCATTGCTCCATACCAAACAGCCGAAGTAATCGCCAAGCGCAGTCCCTCACCACCACCTGTCTCCAACAATTTTCCATCTCATTATGGTCTTGCCATTATCCATCGTGGATCTGCGGATGGTACTACCAATATCACAGCTTCTACTCTTTCTTCAGCTGCTGCTACTACATCTGTTACCACTTCTACTGATGCTACTACCAAGAATGAAGTGCAGGCGAATCAAGTACCAACCAATACACTACTCATCACACCCCAACCAAACCGTCCATTCAAAAAGCGCAAAGTCTCTCAAACCCCAAGAAAGAATGCACCAGAAAAGATCAAACGGACCTCTGCACCCCCCATCTCTTCCTCCCTCTCTTCCTCATCCACCACTGAACCACTATCACCAGAGCATGAACAACAACTAACCTCCCGCGCACTCTTTTTATCACAAACCATTGAGTCGGAACCAGCTCTGTATCGAGCTTTGTTATTGCACATGGCGTTGGAAAGGGAGACTCCGCGGAAACCAGGGGGTGGTGCTCCGGACCATGGCAAGGGTGCCACTGTTTCCAGCTCCAACTCGTGTAATGATAGCTCTGGCTTGGCATTGTCTGGTGGTGACAGTGGTGCATCCAATGGTGGTGGTACTACTGGTGGTACTACTACTACTTCTGTTGAGATCAGTATAGGCAAACGACGAGGCAATCAATACGTACAGGGCATTAGCATACTCGAGTGTAAGAATAAGGTGATCACCGATGGATTCTTTTGGAAGGATGTTCCAGAGTTGGAGGAGATTTTGCAGAAGTATATGGAGGAGTATTATGAGATGAGGTGAGTCTACCTTGTGTGTGGTGTGTTGGTGAAGATGTGTGTGTGTGTGTTGTAGGCTATTGTCTACCTGTTGTCATTGACTTGGCTATTACTTATAACGATTCAACAGCTTGTTGCATTCTTGCTCATAACTGCCAATTTATTTATTCACCAACAAAACACCATCACACAACAACACCACAGTGAAAACCGCCCTCAGAGTAAGAAGCAACAGGATTTTAACAACGAACTCGTTAACAAAATCCACGACACTGCCTTGCAATGCGGATATACCTTTAATCCACTCTCGTTTAGCAACTCTACCTCTACCGATGCATCTACATCATCCGCCAAACAACAAATTAACTTCAACCACAAGAAACTCCGCAATCGCATTCGTTGCTACTACAAAACGCACGTTCAAAATTCGAAAAAGCGTTTGATAACTCTACTCAAGAACCCGACCCGGCTGAAGAATCGGGAGGTGTTGATCAAGATTGTTGATGATGTGCGTGCCGCGGAGAATATCGCGGGACGGAGGAAGTTGAGTCTGGATGGCAAGGCTGCTTTGAGACGGTTGGAGGCGAAGGAACATGGTTTGTTTCTCAATTGGTTTGGTTATCCTTTGAACTTGACCGCTCCAGCGCGGCACCCGGGTATGGTGCCAAGTGTGGCAGTGTCATCAGCGTCAAGCAGCGAGGAATGGACCGAAAGAAGGTCCGTGTGGCATGCTCCGCCTTCGCCTCGTAGGGTGTCCATGAATGCAAGTCACTATGGCCGTAGGGCGGCGGGCAGTGGCTGTAATTTGAATGCGGAAGATCCATTTGCAAGTCCGTGCAAGCCAGAGCATGTTGCCATGCTGCAAAGTATTCGACAGGTTTCGGCGCGGCTCTAAGCTTGGTTATCTGTTTTGGAATACTTCGAGATCTGTCGCATGACCAGCAATGTCCCTTCACCTCCCATTAACCCATCGTTTCAAGTCATTATATAGTCTCACCCCTTTGGAAGGTGGGGAGACCAACACATATTTGATATATTAAATCTCAATCTCTTTGGCAAGCCTCGCATCATGATGTTTCATGTTTTCCAATGATGCGTTTACTTGGCCACAATCACTTCAATATTCTACATGAAGTATCTTTTTGTCTTGTTGATAAACTAATATCTAAAAATTCATTTTCAATTATGTTTGATTATAATAGATAATGAGAAGTAAATATTCATGATTATATTAAAAGCAGAGACACTCTGACAGCATTCCTAAAATGTTCTAAAAGAGGAACGAATCTTCAAGCATGGACAACTTGCATCGATGAGATTATAATTTTCAGGAGGCAGAAATTGATGATAACGTGAGTGCTGTTTAATGCTGCTGATCAAAAGATTGTTGGAAAAATCAATAGCTCTCAAGAATCAAGAACAATGTGGGTGAAGAAGCGCAGAACAAAATTAGGCGCAGAGAAAGCTCCTACAAAAGTGGACAATAAGCACTTGCGACCACGATCTTTGAAATCGTGTCTCTGGAAAGCCATCCTTTATAAGTCTACTACCATATGGTATCTAGTCATCAAATAATGCATCTCTATCATTTTGACAGGTAGGTTGGTATCGTAGATACTAAAATGAAGAAAATGCTCAGTTCAGTTGACAGTTGACAAAGCGAGAGGGGAAAATCCCACCTCTCTAGACAGATGTAGCTAGGTGTAGGTCTACCTAGGTACATCATACATAGATACTCTAGGTCAACAATAGAAGACACCTGTCATATGTAGCGTCACAGCAGCGTCATGGGTCATAGCTCACAGTCTGACTCTCGTCCCACACCACACCACTCAACCTCACCCAACAACACGCACGCACAGATCGTCATCTCACGTCATTCACATTTCACATTTCACAATCAACCACAACCAATAATTTGATGAGTCACTCCAGTGGATTACCACGAATTACAACCCCTACTTTTGCCCGCATTCCCCCCAGCGCTGGGAGTCTAGTCTAAAATTGTACACCCCACTCTGCATGTCACAGTGGTCAACCGCGGCAAAGTACGAATATTTTGGCAATATGTAATTACCTCGCTATCCACCCAAGGAGACCCCCATTGATAGACTAGCCTAAATATTTACACCCCAGGGGGGTATACTTCGTAGTACTCCACTGTACACTCGCAATCTAAAAAATAAACAAATCGAGATTTCACATTCTTCTCTTTGACCACTTTTTCAGTCCAGTTCATTCATTCCTCTCAACAATACACCTCAAAATGCAGCTCGCTACCATCCTCGTCGCCGTCGCCTCCGTGGCCTCTACTTCCGCATTCGTGACCGCTCCCAAGGCCCCTCAATCCACACAGTTAAATATCAAAGTCAAGGGCAAGACTGGACCTGCCAGAAAAGCCATTGCTTCCCTCACAAAAGAGAACTTCTCTGCCACCCTAGATGAAATCGAGCCATTCCTTACAAAAGAAGCTGGTGCCACCATCTACAGCAAATCGATGAGGAGAATTGCGGTCGCGGCGAAGGAGCTTGGTGTCGAAGTACCAGCGGCTTATGCCAAGGATGCCAACTGCACGCAAAAGAAAAGGGAGAAGCAGAGTGCTTACTGTGACGCTAAGACAGCAGAGGTAGCTGCTGCTGCCGAAGAGGCAGCCGCTGCTGCCGCAGAAGCAGCTGAGGCCGCCGCGGCTGAAGCAGCTGCCGCTGCTGAAGCTAAAGCAGCTGCTGACGCAGCACCTGCAGAGGAAGCCCCTGCTGAAGAGGAAGCCCCTGCCGCAGAGTAAATCTCCAGGTTTGGTTAAGCTAATGCACATAGTCAATTCAAACTCGAAGTCTTTTTCACAACCGTACGACATTTGATATCTTTCTGTCTTATCTGATTTGAGACCAAACGTTGTCCATACCCTGTAACAGTTTTGTTTACTGCACATGCATTACTCTGTTACTTTCTATCTGAGGCAAAGAGCAGGGGTTGTGAAAATGGCTCAACAGGGCGAGAGTCCAATTTTCTTTCATCCAGTCACTCACACACGGCGAAGTTCGAAAGTGCAAACTTCTTCTAAACCCACCTATTAATGAGTTACTCTCAATAACATGAGGAGACGAGGAGCCTTTTATGACATGCACAAGGAAAATAGAAACAGATATTCTACATGGCACTTGTGTATCGTAACAATGGAAAGCACGATTATTCTGATTTCTTTGTCTTGATGCATAGACAATAACTGTAAGATAAGTCATGCTGTGTGTAGTAGACTGTTGGTTAAACTATCTATCGTCTTGACTGTTGCCTGCTGATTGCGCCATTAATTTGCCTCCGGCGTACCTTGAGAGACGATGGTACAAAGAAGTGAAAATGGTGGTTCTCTGGAGAAATGGTTCCCATAGTATGCCAGAGAATGTGCCCTATCACTACCAAAAAGACTTTCTAGCCTGTTCTAGCTACAGATAGCCAGTGAGACTAGCTCAGATCTTACAAAAAATAATGTGCATCTGCGAAAGCTTCATTCTAAAATATTCGTTGCCGTGGCAATATACGAAAGTTTGACATATTCTAATTGAGGTGATATACAAATACACAACTATACGAAAAGTAGCAGCTCTTAATACTAGCGTCATTACTTGCAAAAAATGTACTCTGACACGTGTTCTGTTAATGCTAAATGGACAGTGCTATTGAAAAATGAAACCCATGCCCTTCTACTGCAGGCTCCTCTACAAAGAGGTAGTGTGCATTGTATCAGATTTCAGCGGGGTAAATGTATCATCTCTCGAAGACAGCTGAGTTTGCATGATAAGGATACTATAAAATAATGAACAACAGATTATTCATTCTTGTATCCTCTGTGGGGGATGTGACATGACGATCAACCGCGGTATCCATTTGATATTAGATCCTATGCACGATAACGTAGAACATCTAGGTCCAGGCATCGGTATCCTCCTCCAAATACAAACCGCAAACTGAGAAGCTGGTACAATATCTACTGTGAGAGGTATCTGCTAAGTATTCAGCTCCTCCCACCAGTCACACAATAATTACAATCCTACTCTTCATATCACCATGATGCCATCCAACAATCAGATCAACCTTGACATCCAGGAAGGCCTCGCTGCAATTATGTTACTATGCTCACGCCTCACGACTTCGTTTACGCCGGATGATATTGCTGTGAGCTCACGGCTCACCAACACTTCGGATTACGTTGCCAGTGATATCACACTACAAGACGACTGTCCTCCTATCGCAGCGGTTGTTTCTGCCAACTACTCGATCACCAGCAATAATAACGCTGAGCTGGAGCTCATTGAAGATGCCGACCTCGAGGAAGGTCTCACTGGCTCTCCTGTCACTAGCATCAGCTCTACTCCATTCGCTCTTGCGCCAAAGCAGGTTGACGACTCCTCTCCTATGGATACCACCGCGAGCAATCACGCTGCACCATCTGATATTTTGGCAACATCAGCTGGAACGCAGGTCATTCCGACTGTCTCCTCTCCCACTACTAGTGCTAGTATCGTGGTTGATGAATTGAATATCATTGCCACTATGAATGATACTCCTCCTTCTTCCGTGCGATTTTCCTTCAACAAGCGAGCAAGTTTAGACCCCTCCGAATTGACATGTCCATGGGACGAGGGCAGCTTCGATTTTCTCGATACCGCAGAATGGGCTGATCAAACACTACCTTTTCAGCATCAGCCAAGATCATCACGTCAGGGTGAACACGAAGAACTGATCAATTTGAAGTTGCAGATCGCAAAGCAAAAAGAGCAGCTGGACAATCTTTCATCTAAACTGAGACGGTATCAAATAGCGAATGACGCCCTCAAGGCCGAGAACACAGCACTGGTCGATGGGGTTGTTCTCGTGAGAGATGCCCTTGAAGAACAACCGACGCCATCTTCAGTTAAAAGAAACTTTTTACTTCGAAGATTTGCCAAGGGAGGAAATGAAGGCTATGGAGGTTCAATGCAATTGCTCGTCGATACAAATGCAAAGCTAATGATCGAAAATTCTCACCTACAAGTCTCTGTGGATGGCCTTCGGAAATCCTTCCAAGCCTATATGAAGTGTAGCAGTCGTATGAACAAGGAAACCATCGAGACTTTGCAGCGTGAGAATGGCTCGCTCTGGAAGGCTGAGAAGAGAATCTCTTTGGGAGGGGATACTGCCAAGACTTCTTTGGAATCGGATGGTCTTACAGAAGAGAATCATTGCCCTAAACAGGGTGACACAAACCTGTACATCTCGAAAAATGTTTGTATTATTGAAAGTGAAGATATAGATGAAGCTGTGGAGAAGAATGATACAGTTATAGAAGAGGTTGGTCGTAGAAGGTCTGAGGGATTGCTCGTTGATTTTGGAGAAACCCGAAGACCTCGCAGCAAAGCTAGAAGGTGGAATAGTCTAGTACATTAAAATCGATGACATCAGTATATACCAGAAGATAACATGTAAATTCCTAGTGCATCCGTCCTTTTTGTTCAGAAGCGTTTTCCCAATACTTGGCGATAAAAATATCATACAAATTTACATCATGAAATGATTAATGATGGAGAATAAGTTCACTCTCAGAGCTATCAACATCATAGTGCTGAATATTATGATTATAGTGATTCGACACTTTCTGAATGCTCTATGACAATGCGCCATGCGAATTGGCAAATTATTAAAGTGACAACAGAAGTAAATTATGTGCCATCCATTTGCCTCCGGCGTACCTTGAGAGACGATGGTACAAAGAAGTGAAATAGTGGTTCTCTGGGGAAATGGTTCCCATAGTATCTATGTCAGATAATGTGCCCTATCACTACCCAAAAGACTTTCTAGCTACAGATAGCCAGTGCAAAGTCAAATCGGATCATTGTCTGAACTTCAACAGAGAGCTTCAATGGTATTCCCTGTGCTATGGTGATGTATGCAATGCTTGAAATGAATGTAGATGAATGCTGTGATGAGTGCCTACAACTCGTCTTCCGAATCCTCTTCTTCCTCGGGCGAAACAACTGGCTTCGTGCAATTATCATTCGGAGCAATGCCATTATTTGCGTGAGACATCCCCTTGCTCTCTCCTCCACCATTCACTCCAACTGTTTTGGTCAACACAACAAAGTTTGGACTTTTTCGCAGCGCACGAAGCCAATTGAAATCCTTAACATCCCAATACATGTTCCTTCCAAGCACACCCCCATTGGCGCTGCCATTGCTGGATTCATCATTCTTCGTGTCCTCCGAGTAGTAATCACCTCCAAAAACAATTCCCCGGGAATCCTCGATAATTGGTCCACTCCTCGCCCAAACACTAAACTTGACATCCTTCGAATCATGCACTCGCAATTGGTAGCAGCTGCATCGAATTTCGGAAGCATGACAATCCGTCACATGAACTGCACCCAGTGTTGGTTCCGACACGTAGATTCTACAGTTGTGAATATGCTGGAGGTGCAGCGATGGACGAGAACCATGAATGAGTAGGGTGACGTTTTGCAGGTTTTGAAGTAGGTAGGACGATGATTCGTGCACTGCTGGATGCTGATGATCCTCGTTGGTGGTATGAGATGGTGGGTGCATTGCATAAACTGACCGTGATGCGCTGTAATATCGCAAACGATCCTCTGTAGTCTCATTGACAAGCACGGTTCCATCAGAGGAGATTTCAACTGTACAATTTGACATAGAGTCCAACACTCCACCGTATTTGGATCGTAGGTTGTCTTGTTTTTCCTTGGCGTCATTCTTTTTCTCAGCATCCAAACTATTGCTTTCTTTTGTGTCCGTTGTCAATGTATAACAATCCACACTGCCACCCGCCGTTTCCATCTCCTCCATTGCCTTGCGATACCGCCTGAAAACAAACTTTTCTTTTGGACAAATGATCTCTCTAGCTTCATCTACGCGTTTCAAAATCTTATCAATTTCTTGAGAGATTAATCGCATATCTGTTTGTGTGAGATCCGGCATGGGATTTTGTAGAATGGATTGAAGTAGTTCATTGCCATCATTTTCGTCATTGTTTCCACTATGATTGCTAGATGACGGCACCAATACTGACGAAGAAGAGGACAATGCATGCCTTTGTAACGATCGAACATTTTTTAAAGTGGCATCCATTTTGATCCGTCCTTCGTTCCGCCTTGCGGCGGTGGCATAGTATGCTTTTGCATCATTATAATTTGAAATATTGTTCGATGAGGGTGATGCTGCGTCGGGATTGATGGTCTGGCTTGACATCAACAGCAAAGTATCAATCTGACTTTGAAATTCAGAGCATATTCTTCGAAATTTTGCGAAGAATTGATGGCTCTGCTCTTTATTTCCGACGCCAGTATTTTCATTGGAATTGTCGTCACTGACCAATTCGGGCGCATCGTCCTCACTCGAGTTTTGCAGAGTGCCATTTTGATTTTGCTGTTTTTTGTTGCCGGCGAGCCGCTCGGCTTGTGAAGCTAGAAATCGTGCTTCTCGTGGATCCATTGTCTGTTCCACCATTTTTCTTTCCAGGTCAGCGTCTCTGCCCTTTCAATCTGCAAAGGAGGCAACCCTGCTGTTCGCTGTTGGCTTTTGCTTTTGCGTTCGGCGTTTGCTTTGTGCTTTGGCTTTGGCAGCTTTTGGTTTTGGCAGTTGGCAGGTTTGTCCAGTTCATCAGCGGGCGGGGGGGGGGGGGGGCAGGGAGGGAGAGGGGCG